>CANUEP010165222.1:0-45836 GCA_947857235.1 Jatropha podagrica
TATATATATATATATATATATATATATATATATATATATATATATATATATATATATATATATATATATATATATATATATATATATATCGTAAGATTGCCCTTGGAGCTGTTCTCTCCCCCTTCTCTCTCTTTTTCTCAAAATCTAAACTCTTTTTTCTTCTTTGATGGGCGGCCACCGATGATCTCTCACTGGTTACCCCTTTTTCTTTTTTTTTTATTGTTTATTGTTTTTGCAAATAATCCTCAGATCTGTTTACGGATCTGAATTATTGTCATCTAAATATTGAAATTTATTGTTGTTCATATATTAAGATTTTCTTCTTAGATTTACTTTTGAGTTATTATTATTATCGTTATGGTGATTTTGTCTAGCGTATTTTATTATTTAGAAAGTTATGCAGAAAAAATGCAGATCTTCTCTGTCTTCTCTCCAATAGAAAGAAGAAATTTCTCAAGGTAATCAAAACTTGTAGAAAGGTCGAGTAAAATAGTGACCATGAGTAGCCGCCAAATGGAGCAAGCAATCGCATATAGCACAAATATAATACTCTATCAATTTTATCAGATACTTCAAATCAAAATTGTATTTTTTATTCTTTGTATAAATAATTTATTATTATTTATTTATTTATTTAAAACAAGCAGTATTAGTGTGAGATAATAGAAATATAGAATCACGGTTCTCTGAAAAATTAATAATATTTCTATGCCAGCTGACATTCGACGAGAAAACTCTTTTCCCATTTTTCTAAGAGCTAGAGGGGGCCATGGTCCTGTTGGAGATTGAGAGGAGGAGACAAATAATGAAAGCAATACAACAGAATTTAATGAAGTAAAAAACCAAGTCAATGAAAATACAAATCTTTTTTCTTTCTTTTCTTCTTCATTTTTTACAAAACTCTCTCCTCTCAAAGTCTTTGCTTTTCACATTTTTCTCACTCATATACTTTCATTAATAAGGGTTGCTTTATATAACAACCTTACATTAGCTTTCTACAAAGAAGTCAATACCAACTTTCTATGATTTAAGGAAGTTTGTCTCTTTGTTTGTGGCTAAATTTAAGCTCTACAACAAATGCATTCAACATTCAAATATTCTGGAGCTTTAACATAAAAAAAACAATTCATGAAAAATAGCAAAGCTATGTTGATAGCACTCAGCATCATAGCACCAAGGAAGCTACTATCAACACTCCTCCTTGATGCAAGTGTTGTTGAAGGCAACAAGCTTTCTCTTAACATTTTCAAACTTGATTTTCTGCAATCCTCTAGCAAAAATATTAACAAATTCCAACACTCTTCATTGATGAAAGTTTCTGCTAAACTTGAATTCTATATTTCTTCAAGTAGCTGTGACAACAACAATAACACCTTTTCCTTTTGCATCAAGCTTTAGACAAAAGGCTGCATGGTGCCAATGAAGACAATAGTTTTGCATTAAAATATTTCTCATTTTCTTCATTTGAGAAGGCACCTTCAAGAATGATTTTTCTTCTAAAATTTCATGAAAAACTCCTCTTTGAAATGAACTTTGTTTAAAAAAAAAAAAAAAGAAAAGCTCATGGCTTTTTACAAAATGTTTAACAAATTTCAGTAATTTAAGTACTTGCTGAGGTCCCTAGAAAATAAGTTTTGCATTTTAAATACATGCAGGTCATCATCAAAGTCTAGCAGTTTATGGACATGCCAAGGTCCCTTCAAACAAAGATTTTCAGTTTATAGACATGGGTCCTCTTCAATAAAGTTTTTCAGTGTTAGGACATGCTGGTCCAATTAAAAGGTTCTATATATGCAGTTTAAGGACTTGCACGTCTAGTACAAACTAAAATTTTCGAGTAAGAAGAGTTTTTCCACAACAAAAGGCATCATGAAAATAAAATACGCAGCAATATTGCAGCCTCCAAAGATAGAGAATTAATAAAAGAGGTTATGGTGGTGTTGGAGAAAGAAACAAAGTTGATGGAGCTTAACATGAGGTTCAACAACAAAACAAACACAGCAGATTTTCACTCAAAATTTTGAACCATAGCCCCACAAAGATCATTTAAGCTCTGATAACATTTGTTGGAGATTGAGAGGAGCAGATAAAATAAAGAGAGCAATACAGCAGAGTTTAATGAAGTAAAAGACAAAGTTGATGAAAATACAAATCTTTTTTTCTTTCTTTTCTTCTTTATTTTTTACAAAGCTCTCTCCTCTCAAACTCTTTGCTTTTCGCGTTTTTCTCACTCATACACAGTTGAGAAAAATACAAGTCTTTTTTTCTTTCTTTTCTTCTTCATTTTTTACAAAGCTCTCTCATCTCAAATTCTTTGATTTTAACGTTTTTCTCACTCATATATTTTCATTAACAAGGGTTGCTTGATATAGCAACCTTACACTAGCTTTCTACAAAGAAGTCAATACTAATTTCCGATGATTTAAGGAAGTTTGTCTTTGTTTGTGGCTAAATTTAAGCTCTACCACAAATGCATTCAACATTCAAATATTTTAGAGCTTTTACACAAAAAAAAACAATTTATGAAAAATAGCAAAGCTGCGTTGACAGCACTTAGCATCACAGCACCAAGGAAGCTGCTGTCAACAGGCTCCAACACCCCTCCTGCTGCCAGTGAGAAGGAATGTTTTGTCGTATGTTCCGGCAGCCGTTTGTGGTTCACGAATCAGTTTTAATTTTTATCTTATACGGTGGAAAAACGAAGCAGAAAAAGTGAAAAGAAAAAAGGACAAGAAACATGAAAAGGAAGAGTGAAGACTAAAGAAAGAGTACAAACAGGAAAATAACAAGCAAGCCTGTTGTTCAAATCTTGTGGTTTTGGTTTTTAATTAAACCTGCTTTCCTTCTAGTTTATGCCGTTCAGTTAAAAAGAGAATGGAGCATGTGGAAACTAATGGAATTCATCTCTCAGAGAAGCGGAAGATCCTTGAACCAGGTACATACATATTTATACGTCTTCGTTCAACTTCAAGATAAGGTTCCCAGTCATATTTTTGCAGTGTATATATATAAAATTTTGTATTGATATCTTGTAACTCCTCTTCCCTGCACTTGTAGCATTGCAGTACTTTATCTTACTCATTTTTAAGAAATTACAAGCTGCTACTATACTGTCCAATGAAATTTCCGGCAATGTTTCCATCAATTAGAGTTTCTAACAGTAATCAATAATTTCCAAATAAATTTTGATGCAGAAGAGGAAAATGATTCACCGATTGATCAAGTGAGGCTTACAGTTCCTGTAACAGATGATCCAACATTGCCATGCTTGACATTTCGAACATGGGTCTTGGGGATACTTTCTTGTACCCTTCTTGCTTTCGTGAATCAGTTCTTTGTATATCGCCAAAATCCATTATACATATCGTCAGTTGCAGTTCAGATTGCTGTACTTCCAATAGGAAAATTCATGGCAGCATCTTTACCAGACAAATTAATTCGAGTTCCAGGGACAAAGTGGTCATTTTCATTGAATCCAGGGCCCTTCAACCTAAAAGAACATGTTCTTATTACCATATTTGCTAACTCAGGATCAAACCCTGTTTATGCAGTGAATATTATTACAATTGTTAAGGCATTCTATCATAGGAAGATACATGCTCTGGCAGCTTTTCTGTTAACGCTAACTACCCAGGTGTGTTCTTTTCTTGTCCTTATGTAATCTATTTAACGCTAAATGAGCTCGCTTAGGAGACATGGAATGTAATCTTCTTGTTCGATTGAAAGGAATCGGAACTATTAATAGTATTTTTGTATTTGAACAACCTTAATGCATCTTGAAATTATCTTTATTTTTAATTATAATTCTTAAAATTGTTGCAATATTTCGTCTAGCTATTTTAGAATAAGATTTTTTTGGATTAGATATCCATTTCCAAAACCAACCAAACACGCTTGTTACTTAGCAGAACATTTTCCAAATGAGAAGTTATGGTTCCATGGGCCTTCTTGATCTCTTTTTCCGGACTTGCTGTAATTAATTATCTCTTCAAGCTTTTCCTAATTGCGATTATTAAATAAACCTCTTAATTGATTCAGATGCTTGGATATGGTTGGGCTGGAGTTTTCAGAAAGTTTTTAGTGGATTCACCTTACATGTGGTGGCCTGCAAATCTAGTTCAAGTTTCGCTCTTTGGGTGCTTTCTTAATTATACTATACATCTATTTCAGTCTAAATTTTCAGAATTCAATTGTAAAAAAACAGAGCCTTAATCTCTCTGAACTCTTATGCATTTTGAACTTGCAGGGCTTTACATGAAGATGAAACTAGGCCTAAGGGAGGGTTATCAAGGCTGCAATTTTTCCTTGTAGTCCTTGTATCCAGTTTCGCATACTATATCGTACCCAACTATCTGTTCCAGTCTATAACAGCACTCTCATTTGTTTGTTGGATATGGAAGGATTCAATCACAGCCCAACAAATCGGTTCTGGTCGTTGGGGACTAGGCCTTGGCTCATTCGGCCTCGATTGGTCAACCATTTCTAGTTTCTTGGGGTCTCCATTAGCTACTCCTGGATTTGCTGTAATGAACTTGTTGGCTGGTTTCATCATTATCCTGTACATCATGCTCCCTATTACTTATTGGACCAACTCGTATGAAGCGAAGCGTTTCCCTCTTGTTTCGTCTCATGTGTTTGATGCCATGGGTCAGCCTTATGATGTTAATTTAGTTCTCAATTCCTCTACTTTCTCATTCGATGAGCAAGCTTATGATAGCTACAGCAAAGTTCGTTTGAGTATATTCTTTGTTTACTCTTATGGTCTTAGCTTTGCTATACTGGCTGCTACGTTGTCTCATGTTGTACTTTTTCATGGAAGGTGGGCATTTCCAAAATGTTAAAGCTTGCAATAATAATCTCTTTAATCCTAACATAAGACGAAGCAAGTTGATACAAATTTTTGGAACCTAATGGAATTGAAAGTTTATGGAAAGCTCAGAATAAATGATATTATTATTGGAGTAAGTTAATTATAAACTTTGATGAACCTGATTGTTGCTTGGCATTTCAATTTCGTAGACAAATTTGGCAAGAAACGAAGGCAACATTTGAAGATAAATTTGGTGATGTCCATACAAGAATAATGAAGAAAAATTATGAGGTTGTTCCTCAATGGTGGTTTTACACTATCTTGATTGTAACAGTTGGATTTTCCATTCTTGCTTGCGAAGGCTTTGGTAGACAGTTGCAGCTGCCCTATTGGGGTGTGTTACTTTCAATTGGCTTAGCTCTCATCTTTACCCTCCCAATTGGTGTACTCCAAGCTACTACAAACCAGGTATGCTCTTGCAAGAAACAACTGTTCTTACTGATTTGCTGTTAAACATTTGGCTTCACAATAAGGGTAAATAGCATCATTTCATTAACTCTCGTAAAAAAATTGGAAGTCTTTGAGTCTCCTCAAATTGAAGGGTATGAGAGGATTATTGTATCAAAATTAATTGCTGCTTAAGTTATAATTAAGCTAAAGTAAAATTTATCCTTCATTGTTTGTATTTGCTTGACGAGACTTGGAAATGCTTTGTGCAGCAAGTAGGATTGAACGTTATCACTGAGCTTATAATTGGTTACATGTATCCTGGAAAACCCTTGGCAAATGTTGCTTTCAAGACTTACGGTTATACTAGCTTGTCACAAGCAATTATGTTCCTTTCAGACTTCAAGTTGGGTCATTACATGAAAATTCCCCCAAAGTCCATGTTTATCGTCCAAGTGAGTATATAAATATATATATATTTCCTGCTGTTTTTAATTTTATTAAAGAAAAGGAATACTATCTTCTACTTCCACCAACATTCTCACATGGATATTATTGAAAATCCAATAAGACGACAAATAGACCTAATTGCTTCTGAATAACCACAGCTTCTATCCTTTTTTATGTTGTTATTAAAACAGCTAGTAGGAACTGTAGTTGCATCTGCAGCCTACTTCGGCATAGCATGGTGCCTCCTCACTTCAATCGATTTCATTTGTGATGTCGAAAAGCTGCCAATTGGAAGCCCTTGGACATGTCCCGGAGATGATGTTTTCTACAATGCCTCAATCATTTGGGGTGTGGTCGGACCATTAAGAATGTTCGGTCGGCTTGGTTTGTACTCTAAAATGAACTATTTCTTCCTCATCGGGCTCCTTGCGCCGATAGTGGTTTGGGGATTTTCTCGCATGTTTCCAGAGAAAAAGTGGATAAAACTTGTTAATTTTCCAGTAATCTTAAACGGAACAGGGTCAATGCCATCATCAAGAGCTGTGAACTATACAAGTTGGTTTGCTGTAGCTATTTTCTTTAACTTTGTTGTGTATAGGAAATATAGGAAGTGGTGGGCTAGGCATAACTATATTCTATCAGGTGGGTTAGATGCTGGAGTTGCTTTTCTTGCTGTTCTTTGCTATTTTGCCCTACAACTCAAGGATATCAATGGACCTGAATGGTGGGGTTCGCAGTTAGATGATCATTGTCCTTTGGCTAAGTGCCCTACTGCCCCTGGCATTGTAGTTGAAGGTTGTCCTGTTTTGTGATTTGATATCAAAATGTTTTCTATTATAAATGCATTAGAATTTCCATTCTGTAAATGGAAGAAGTGAAGTCTGATTTTTATATTTTTGAAGAACAAATTATGTTAATTGGGTACAGATTATGAAATCCCAAGTTTCATGAATTTTATTTATCAGGTGAGTTGTGTTTTGAAAACAAATATAAAAAAAAAAAAAAAATCTCAGTGGCAAACTTTTATTTTGACACTTAAACATTCCAATCAACAAATTTTTTTGTAAAATTTGATAAATTAAAATTTTATTAAATAGTTAAAAAATGTAAAAATTATTATTTAAAAATTATAATAACCAGTATCAAATTTATATTTTACATATAAAAATCAAAAATGTCAAAAAAACTATTGTTGGGTGAAGCAATGTATGCAATATTACTAAAATTCATAATTATAAAGGCATAATGAATCTCAGCAAAGTTAGAATGGCCACAGAAGTATATTTATGCATTCAGCCCCTCAAATTTCTTTTAAATCCAATAGACAATTTGTTTTTTTTTTTTTCATTGTTTTGAATCTTTTATTTTATCTGTATTTCTTTTTCACTTAATAATTTTTTAATCACTCTAAAAGAGATTCTTTGCACTTATAATTTTTTTTTTTTTTTTCACAATTCACAATCTTTATATTGTAGAAATTTTCGGTACTATGAATGTTAATCGAATGACTAAAGTTTTGGCTAAAAAAGTTCAACCGCACTGAAGATTTACATCCACTAAACCAGAAAGAGAAGTAAAAAACCACAAGCAAAATGCATTCAATGAATCCGGACTTCGAAGCATCAGCACCGGAATACACCGATTTATCACCAGATCCATGTATAACTCGGCCGCCACCACGAGCGCGGCGACCCGGACCGTGCCCTCCACCTTTCGCGGCTGTATATGCTACCATCAAACTAATTACTGCAATCACAATTAATACATTAGCAACCTTGCCAATTGCTCGTATTTTCATCTTCTTCGCCATCGACGTCTTTATGTTTGGAAATTAAGAAAATTATTCACTTTTTTTTTTTTTTTCTAATTGGTACAAGAAGAGAGGAAGAAAGCTTGTTGATAATAATGCATGCGGATAATCCATATGCTTCATTTGGTTGTTTGTATTTGTTCACATGGTTTTGAAGAAGAAAGTATATTTTACGCTTACTATTTTTATGTATTAAATTGATAAAAATATCTCTAAAATTCACATTTAATGATAATAATAATAATAATTACTCAATTTATATTTGATCTCAAATGGATAATATATGAGTTGGGGGATTTTGTGAATTGATAATAATAATAATAATAATAATAATAATAATTACTCAATTTAATATTTGATCTCAAATGGATAATATATTTATGGTATTTGAATTTTTAATTTTTTTTTCTATTTTAATGTCTGAATAGAAAAAATTTATAATTAAGCATTTGAATTATTTAAAAGGTAACAATTAATTGCATTTGGTGGGATTATTTCATCAGAAAAATAAAATAGATCATTTTATTCAATAAGTTATATTGAACATAAACATCCATTTAATTCATCTCTATTTTTTTTTTCATTTCTCTTATGTTTCTTCTCTTTAAAAGAAATTACGAAAATTCCTTCCAACACACAAAAAAAAAAAAAAAAGATTATGAACAGAAATTCTATAGGTAAACTTAGAAATTTCGTCGATAATTATAATTACCTATAAAATATTATAAAATTTTATTATCGGTAAAGTCATTGTCGTAAAGTCATTCTATTATAATCACATTCTAATTTATTTTGCAAAACAGTATTATCTAATTAATCTTATCTTTCACCAAAATTTAATCAATATAATATATAAATAAATAAATATCTTTTATTAATAATAAATATTTATTATATGAAATATTATTTTTAAAATATAAGCAATTAAATTGAGGATATCACGTAAAACTAACAACTAACGGCAGCCTGCAGATGATAAAAGATAATAATCAATTATGCAGAAAAAAGAATAAGAGCAATAGATAAATAACAAATAAATCAAGGCAAAGAAATTTGCAATTTGTTAATCAGTCATAGTTGTGGACAAATTAAAATTGTGACCAAGTGGAGAGTCATAATCTCTTCCACAAAGCCAACGTTTCAGATTTGAACAGTCATAATCTATACATATTGAGATTTCAGGAAAAAAAAAAAGAGGTGAAAGAAAAAGAAAAAAAAAAAACTCGTACACAACAGTATATATATATATATAATAGCAGAAGGGGATCTACAATACAAACACTAGATCTTCATCCACTAAACCAAAAAGAAAATCAAAACCACAAGCAAAAGTCGCTCAATGAATCCAAGATTCGAAGCAGCAGCCCAATCAACAGCAGCTGAAGTAGCTCTTTTACCACCAGATCCACGCACAATTCGTCCACCACCACCTGCGCCCCGCACTCCAACTCTAGCAGCTGCATATGCCACCTTCAATGCAATGACTGCAACCACAAGTAGTATCTGAGCAAAACTGCTACTTCTTCTTGCTCGTATCTTGTTCTTCATCGTTATTTTTGTATTTAGGAATGCAGAAAGGTTTTATCCCCTTCCTGTTTTTCACCTTCTTGCTTTGAACTGAGTCAACTGATAAAATTAAGAAAATTAATTTTTTTGGGTACGGGAGAACAGAGGAAGCCAAGAAATTTATATATCCAAAAAGGATAAAGGCGGTATTAGTCAGACAAGAAGACGTGTAGATCTTTGCACCTAGAGAACCTTTATCCGCGGATGCCAATGGCTTAAATACTCGACGAGTAATTCATTTAAAAAGTTAAACCAGTGTGTTTTGTATCAATTGCATCTTATTCTTACTTTAAGTCTTTAAACAACCTAAATTAAAAAGTTAACAACATTAATTATTAAATTCCAATTAAAATTAGGGTCTATAAAAATAATAAATAATATTAATAATGACTACTTTACGTGTTTTTCTAAACTTTACTTGCGTCTCTTCCTAACACAAAGAATATATCCATGACACTGTTTCACTTTTAGTGTAACATTATTATTTTAGTGTAACATTATTATTTTATTTATACGACCATTTAAAAAAATTCACGAATGTAACAATAAATATTTTTCTTTATTGTTGTAATAGTAAATTTTCTTTTTTTTTCTTTTTTTTTGTTTAATATTTTTCACAATGTAACACTAAAAATGACACAATAATGAGATCACGGTCCCAGTAAGTTGAGGAAATCAGACACCTTGCTCGTATAATAATCTGGTTGGATATTGTTTGAGGGGTCTTCCAGAGTGGATTGATTTGTCACTCCTGCAATTTTTTTGCAGATCCAAGCATCATGAATGTTTATAATGTTAGAATTTACATTAGCATCATTGCCAAGAAAACAAAAATCGAATATACAAAAGAAATCAGTTTACCTGAAAGAACAAGAAGAGTTTTGCAGCCAGCATTTTGGCCAAATAAAATGTCAGTGTCGAGTCTATCCCCCACCATACACATTTTTGAGGTGCTGACTTGAAATCTGATGAACAGAACAAAAAGCAGATGTATAAATACAGCGTTTTGATCAACAGAATTGGAAGCAGTAACAGAAACAGAAATGCGGGTATGAATCAATCTGAGGCTGCCATTATCATGAAGTTTTGTAAGGCCATTAATTAGCAGAATCACTCAAATCAATAAGAATAAATATTTTTAAAAAAAGCAACTAAAAGAATATGCAAGATATTGAATGACTAATGACCTAAGGGAACATTCTATATAAGGTAGAAGAATGACTGACAAGTCATCCCTAGAGATATTGTGGAATGAAATCTTATTAGAAACGGGCAATATGTTGTGGAATACTAGTGTTTAAAACCATGGTAAAAAATCCAAATTATATCCAGCAGAAGTTGCATATTAAGGGCAAAAAATATGCCATAATAGAAATCAGAGAGGTTCATTATTATTTTGTTCGGACAAAAGCATTTCGAGCAATATAAATCAGAGAGGTTCATTATTATTTTGTTACGACAAAAGCATTTCGAGCAATATCACTATTAGTTTAAAAACCTGCAACTTATTTTGGATGATGGCCCCTGTGGTTCTATATCAGACATTCTAGACTCCAGTATTTAATGCACTTATGAAAATGTAATCTAGAATCAACTGATAAAAAAGAATTAAGAATGATGAGAAAGAATGAAAATTAACTTACTTCTTCAATAAAAATTCCATCATGAAGGTTGAAGGTTTTCCAACTACAACGGGCTCTCTCTCAGTTGAACCACAAACAGCAGCAACCATACAACCCGCTCCTGAAACCCAGAAAAGAAATTAGAGGCTGGCCATCAAGCATGTAATACAACTGCAAGTTAGCTTCCTCACCAGGCCACTCTTGTAAGTCAGTCATATGTCCCACAGCATCACGGTTGGTTGCGATGAAGAGACACCCTGGATTCTCACGAATGCATAGGGTTCCATACCTATCAGAGTAAGAAACATACAGCTAAGATGCAGAATTTTACAACTCTAGCTGGTTGAGAAACATATTAAAGAACCCACTTCATAGTACATAGATATCCTGAAAATTTTGCATTATTTTACAATCTCATTTTGTCTTTTCAAAGTCTAAGCTAAGACCTATCTCCTCTGACTTCCAAAGTTGTAAATGAGGCAAGCTTCTCAAGGCTTGGCTTTGTAAAAGTTCGATTTAACTCATTCAATTCAAAAAGCTTAACAAGCCAAGCTCAACCCTGTTTATTAGACTCATTTAATAAGTGAGCCGAACTTGAGTTCAATCCTATAAACAAGCCACTTTTTTTTTTTTTAATTACAAACTCTGATTGAATCAAATTTGAGCTCATTTACAACCCAAATGAGCTAAACCGAGCTAAACTCAACCTCAGTTTTTCAAGCTCCAGTATATCTTTAACAAGCCAAACTCAAGCTCAATAGAAATTAGCTCTCTCAGATTATTTATAGCCCTATTGACTTCCATCACACTTTTGCTAATACCTAGTGTGTAGAAAACTACAAAAGAACATGGAAAATGCAGTTCAGAGTTTCTTTTTCTTACTGAAGTTTGTAATAATTGACATATGGATCTAACCCAACCACAACTGCTCCAACCTGTGATCGAAGTTGCACCATTATAAATCGCAAACAGAAAAATGTGAAATTTTTAAATGAATTGTGGCCAAGATGTTACATTACACTCTTATCATGTTCAAACAGGGAATTTGATTTCAGCTCAGCTCTTCTCTCACCATCTTCCTGCAATTAATTTTTCCAATATTTGCATAAATAAAATATGATAAATAGATTTTATCGGTTAAAGCAAAAACAAAAGGAAAAAGTTTCACTCTCTCCAAGGAAAGCCAAAAAGAAACCAAAAACAAGCTAAAAGGAACTCCAATCAAGAATAAACTACCAAAGCTTTCTCATGTTTCAAACCAATTGGAACATCAGCAATTGCAAGAGATAGAGCGAGGTTGAATGAACTGGCAGGTACAGCAACCCCATCACTAGAATACCGCCAAGAAGGACAAGCAACTCGACAGGTTCCAAACTCAATGTTAACTACTAGCCATGTGAAGACTAATATTTCCATCTTTTAATCCTTTCTGTTCTTCCTTAATTGTAAGTAAACCTAACATTTTTTTGTCTATTGTTCAAGCAGGATTGTTCACCATGCTGCTAATCTCCAGCATTACAAACCAGCTAATTCCTTGAACAAATATCTTATCAGCTCCAAAAAAAAAATTTGGAGAAGGAAATTTAAAAAAATAAAAAGAAAATCAAAAGAAGAAGAAGAAGAAGAAGAAGAAGAAGAAAAGAAAAAAAGAAAAAAACAGAAACAGAAAAATCAATTATGAAATTATGGAGGGACATACTGGGCCGCCAAGAGCTGTGTATCCAGCGAGCTGCAGCTCTTCTTTTATACCTTCCCCACCAATCACATATACCTGCAAAAGAATAGATAAGGAACTGCACAAGCAAATGCTTAGAAGTGCATTCTTACACATGCAACAATACGAACATCGTTTTGTCTAATGGTCATCATACCACATTAGACAACATTGTAACCAGAGCAAGCTTCCAAAAATTGTAACATTGCAACAAGTATTCAAATAATTAATCTAAAGGGGTAAGTGTATAGAGTAACACCAACCTTCTTTTCTATAGGAAAATTATTGACCTTCAAGTACATAGCAGCTGCAAAAGATGAGGAGAATATCTCATCCTACAACCATTTGAAAACAAAACCCACATTTAAGAGAATATAAAATTAAGTTCTAAATCGAAAAAAAAATTGAAATACTACCAAAACAAACCTCAGTAACGGAAATTCCAAGGGAAGAGAACTTGTTCGCGTATTGCCTTCTTGATTTCATGGAATTGTTGGTAACGAAAACCAATTTCTTCCCCTGAATTATCCAACAAATCCATCCATTTCCATTAATGAAAATAAAGATTTACAATCAAACAAGAGAGGTAAATGAAAAGACTGCAAGATGCCTTAGAGCGAAGCAGTTCAAGTGTCTGGGAAACGCCATCAATGAGCTTATCGCCTTTCCAAATTACACCTAAATTTACAAAATCATAAAATTAAAATACGTTACTTCAAAACTAAAATAATAAATAATATCAATAAGAAATAAAGGGAATCTAAAGATCAGAAGTACCATCGCAATCGAAGAGAAAGGCCTCGACGGAATCGGAAAGAGCCCTGATATTGTGAGATGAGAGAAGCTGGGCGGTTTTTTTGGCAGTGTTCATTGTAGAAAAATTTTTTGAGGAGAACGATTTGCCAGAGAGAATCAAGTATGAAGAGACTACGGCAATGGCAGCCACTGTAAAATGGAAAGCAGTCTCTCGGCTTTGGAATATTCTTCGCAATCACTCCACAACGCCATTACTCTGGAAAGAATTATTTTAAACTAACGTACTTCCCTCTTAACGCACGTGCTCTCTTTAATTGTAAATTGATAACTGTATTGTAATTGAACTCTGCCCTGCAAATCCTTGTCGAATTTGGTTGGTCTTTACCCCTCACGTGAAAAAAAGTAAAGAGCTATTAGAAATTATTATCAATTTTATGAATATTTTTTAATGAGAGAGCTGCTTTTAATATATATTACATAATATTATTTTAATTTATTAAATCTCTAATAATAAAAAAATAATTCTCTTGGCTGGTGATAAGGAGATGCCTTGTAAACAAAATGTCAGCTCTCTATCCATCCTTTAAGGGTGTAATCCAAATAATACAGAATAAAATGACCCTCCAATTCGATTTCATTTCAAATATTTGAAATTTAAAATTTTATTTCATTTTGTTCCAAAAAATTTTCAGAAATTAAAATTTCATTTTATTCTATTTTACAAAAATTTCATGTGAAATTCGATTATTTTAAATTCCTCAATTGTAAATATAATTTTAGTCTATTATGAAATATTTTAAAATATAAATTTTTTAATTTAACAACAAAATAATTAATATGATTATTTAAATTAGATATAAATATTAAAAATGCAATTAAATTACAGTAAAACAATAACATCAAGCTTATTAATGAGAAATGGGATTGTATATCATCACTTGGACAACTTTTCATTCAACTAGTAATAAAGTAATAATAAATATATAAAATAAAAAGTTAGTGCGACCAAAAAATATATATACATGTGAATGTTCAACCAAAGAGAAAGTTGAAAACATTCTTTACCTTCAGCTTTCTATTTTTTTTTTTTAATTTTATCTTATTTTTTTACAATTTGATTGGATGTTGAATATATTTTTATTTAAATTTTATAGATTATTATTATCACTTTAAATTTTATTTCTACAATTTCCTTAAAATAAATTAATAATATGTGTGCATTTTTTTTATATAGGTAATATCATACATGACTTTTAATCGGATATTTAAACATATTCGAATATTTATAATGCATTTAGCGATTATTTTATTATATAATTTTATTATTTTTAAATGATGTTAAAAAATATTATTTTATTTTTAAATATAACTCCGCGCATTATGTGGATATTAACACTAATTTTATTAAAAAAAACAAAAAAATAAAAATTGAGTATATGGATCAAAATATGAAATTTTCTATCAGTCTTCTGTTACATATTCCATATACTAATATTTTAAAAAATTCGTCAAATTTTAAATTTCACATTCTAAAATTCCATTCCAAATCAAAATTTGATTTGAAATTCCATTTGGATCGGTAAATTCCAAACCAATATACACCGGCTACCATCCTCATCATCTAATAACTAAGAGATAATTATAAATATGGTGTCTCAATTGTTCAAAATTTTCTATTTTAATATTTAATAGAAAAAAGTTTAGCAATCAAGTATTTAAATCACTTAAAAATTTTCAATTAAATGTTTGTTGCCTACATGGACCAACGGAATAACTACTAGTACGATTGAAATCCACAAAACAACAGTACTTATGCTGAGTTGGCTGGTTGTAAGTGAGCCATGTAGTCTCTTTTATCACTTGAGAGAGAATGTTTGACTAGTGGACTTTAGATACCAGATAATAAAAAATACAACAAATTTAGTTGCACGTACTTTGTCTATATTTATCTTTTAATGAATTAATTTAATTTGAATAATTAGTCTATTCCGTTAAATTAAAAAATTATTCTTTTATTTTTTAACTAATTAAATTAAAAATTTTAAATGATAAAATTAAAATATTTAAAGATTTTTTTCAATCTATAAATTTAGAAAAAATACTTTTATAAATTTCAATTTAAATTCGAGAACTCTTCCTACTTTTAATTTTAGTTTTAGCTTGGACTTTTCATTGTTTATCAGCAATACTGACAGCCCCTACTTTATAATCTTTCTCTTTTTGAGAAAAGGATAATATTATTAAGAACTTATAGCTTCAAAAGCAAAACAGAACAAAATCTGGAATTGTACTCCAAATAGATAAGCTAGCACTAAACAAGCCACCTTGGCCATAGCATCAGCAGCTTTGTTTGCTTGCCTACTAATCCGAGGTAATGAAATTACATTAGCATCATCCAAAAGTCCCTTACAATCATCAATTAAAAGACCAAACTCCGTCCTATTCATGCCATTCCCTAGCATTGCTCGTTATTTCCCGGGATCCATTTCTAGTATAACATTCTGGACTTGAGAGTTCTTCAACCAAGATGGCATGTGGAGAACTAACATCAAGGAGAGGACCTGTAATACATGTTACAAATCGGCCTGCAGAATCTCGAATAACAGCACTAAAACCAGCAGAAGCAATCGCTAGATTAAACGCTGCATTCGAATTACACTTCAACAAACCCGCTGCTGGTGGTTCCCATATGTGAACCAGAACATGATAGCAAGGACCAGCCCCGTGACATCTCTCCAACCTCACTGCTGTCTAGTCAGCAAGAAATCTTGACACCTAAGTAATAGTCATTTTTGCCGGGTCTTGCCTAGTTTGCCATAACTGAATATTGCGAGAATACCAAATAAACCACAGTAACACAGCCACTTCGTTATGCTTCTCTTCTCACAATGTTGAATCAATCCCCTAAACCAAGCATCAAAACTATCCACCGATATTGCAGCTTCAGGAATCGAAAAATTGATTAAGCAAAATGAAGCATGAATACACTGTACAAGAGCATGCAACACAGCCTCATCCTCCTCACATACCTCACATCTCCTATACATATGCATACCCCTGTGATTCAACTGAATCTTAGTTGGTAACAAATTCTTATAGGCTCTTCATATAAAATGAACGACTTTTGTGGAAATATTCAGGGCCTAAATATATTTCCAGATTCTTGAATTACCCGGTCTATAACCACCAATAATATCCTCCCAACAAGCTGGTAAGCACTCTGCACACTATACCCACGTCGCCTTGACCAATGCCAAACCAGCTCATAGTCATTTCTTTTATGGCTTAACGCCAATTTGAGGATTCGAGCAACCTCTTCTAGATGAAACAAATCATACACTAAGTCCACATTCTAGAGAGAGCCATCCATGACTAATAAATCCTTCACTTTCAAGCTCTCAAAACCTGCAACACAAGGAGAGCTAATAAAAAAGAAATGTTAAAAAACAATCCGAGGATCCTTCCAAACACTAATGCACTTACCATTGCTCACCCTCCACCTAATGCCTTTATTAAGCGCCTCCTTGGCCTGCACTAAGCTCCTCTATAAAAAAGTGGCATTAGTCCCTAAAACTACTCCCATAAAATCCCACTCGGGAAAATATTTTTGCTTTGTAGATACGTGCAACAAGAGAACCACTATTGGTCAGAATGCGCCAACCTTGATTGCCAAGAAGAGCTAAATTAAAGCTGGAAAGGTGTCTAAACCCCCTACCTCCACTATCTTTTGACACACACAACTGATCCCCTACTAAGCCAATGAAGACTCCTCCTATCCACTGTTTTGGATCCCCACCAAGATGCGTTTATCAATTTCTGTAACTCGTCACACATTGTCACTGGCAAAAGAAACACCCCCATAGCAAAAACAAGTATAGCCTGTGCCACACTCTTAATCAAAACCTCCTTACCTGCTCGAGACAAAAATTTGCTCTTCAACCCTTAGGTCACCTTCCATAATCTGTCTTGAATAAACCCAAAAACTTCCTTATCTTTTCTACCAATAAGAGATGGCAAACTCAAATATCGACTATGGTTCAAAGGCTTAACACACCAAGAGAAGCACAAATAATATGATGTAAATCCATACCCACGTTAGTGTTAAAAAATATACCAAAATTGAAAAAATTAATTGGCTGGCCAAAAGCATTCTCATAAATATTCAAAATTCCTTTTAGCTTGTTACTTTCTCTCATAGAAGCCTGAAAAAATAAAAAACTGTCATGGGCAAAAAATAGATGAGAAACACTTGGCGCTGCTCTTGTAACTCCACAGCCATGCAAATCCCCCCTTGCCTCCGCCCTCCTCAATAACACGGACAAATCCTCTGCACAAAGCAAAAAACAAATAGGGAGACAGCGGGTCTCCCTGACTAAAGACCCTTCTTCGAGAAAATATGGCCGATCTCCAAGCCATTAAATGAAATCAAATAACGAACAGAAGGAATGCACAACATAGTTAGTTCAACCCAATGAGCATAAAAGCCCATTTTCTTCACTTTAATAAACTTAGATCTGCCTTTTTTTTTTTTTCTTTTGGTTACTGTTGCTTTGTCTTCATATTTGGAATTTTTTTCATTCTTTGCGAGGGTGGTCTCTTATTTGCAAAGGGTCTATTACTAAATAAAAATGTGATATTTGATTTATTTGGTTGGAGATTTTAGATCTTAATTTGCAGTTGTGAATTTTTAATAAATGGAGCCTGTTAATGCATATTCCTCTATTTATACTATTGATAAATCGTAGCAAAATTCACATGTGTTCATCTTATATTGTAAATTCTTGAAAATAATCTAAGTATGAAAAATTTAAAAAAATTATTTTATCATTCAAATCAATTAACGGACTAATTGATATTAAAAAGATTTATATCTTTCTTCAAAATCAACTTAAAACGGAAAGATCTAATATTATATTTTTTTTTATTCAGTTCAATTATTCAAAAGACTATTAATTATCCTCTTTTGTTAAAAAATTAAAAATTCTATTAATTATTAATAATAAAATTTTATATCTAATTATATATAATTATTATTCTTAATCGAATTATATTTAAAAACAATTCGAGATGTGTCGTAGGAAGTTTGCTAATTTTTTCCAAGAAAGTAGACAGATTATCTATGAATGATTGCATATTAATAATAATAATATTATTATTATTATATTAATATTGATGATACGGATAAGGACTCCAAAGAATTTAATGAAGTCATAGTACGATTGCCAGTCCAACAATGTACCGTTAATTATATTTTATCGAATATCATACGCAGCCTCTTTCAATAACCACCAATGGGCACGGGGATAAATTGGCGAATCTAGTACGTGACTCTATCACTTTTTCTCTGTCCTGTCTTTTAGCCGTCGATATTTCCAAAGATTTTGGATTGGGACTTTCCAACCACATGTTATTAGTAATTTACGACAATATCCTTTTGGGCAAATTATGAACTTAAACATTTTTTTTTAAGTTTAATATTTTCTTTTAATTTTGTTAATTAACCCCTAAATTAATTTTGATATAATGATCGTGACCTCAATCTTTTTATCTTCAATTAATTATTTGAACCAAAGAAGAGTTCCATTGATAGATTTTTAAAGAATTCAACAAGATAAAATAGAAAAACAATTTCCAGAAAAAAAAAAACTAATCTCAATCTTTTCTTGTGTCAAGCAAAACACTGCCTCAATTCAATCAAAGGGTCTACAAAGAAATCAAATTATGCTCTATTTATAAGAGGAGACACTAAAATTTGCAATGAAAATCAGCAAGTGAAATACAAGTATATGTAAAACTGATAATGTTTATAAGAAAAAGATTAATTATATATTTTTTATTTTAATATCTGAATATAAAAAATTTACAATTAATTTGATGTTTACATTATTTATTAGAAAAAAATTAAAACGTTCATACACAATATAAGTAACTAACATCTTCCCTCGCCCCTTCTATATTCCAAAAAAAAAAAAAGCCAGAGAATCTACTTTATCTGACTTATTTGTATTATATACAAACGCGAGAATGACGGAGGAACAAGGAGATTTTTGATAATGCACTTAATAAAATTTGAAATATTCTAAAATATCTTTATTGATTATCAATTAAATTTTGTTTTAAATATTATACTTAATAGATATTTAGCGTTAACTATATAACAATCAAATTTTATTTTAGACATTATGCTTAATAGATAATTAACGTTTAGCTATATATTAATAAATATATTTTATTGCTCTCGAGTTCGATTCCATTAAACACACTTGCAGAGAATGATGAACAGCCTTAATTGTGACTAAATCCCGAGTCAAATTAGACGATCTCTAGTAATGGAGTTTGGATATCAGTGGTTTACACAAAAAATATATATATATGTTATTTTTAATTATTTTAATATTATATAATAAGGCTATATATGAAAATTAAAAATCTTGACTATATATGTTTTTAATTTCATTCAATTTAGGATTTAAATTAAATGTTAGAGCAAAATACATTATTTTGCTCTCTTTAACTTTATAGATAATAAAATAAATTTATAATTTATAATCCACATACATATGGGAATAGAGAAAGGAATTATGAGATTTTCAAGAGTAGCTTTAATTTAAAATTCCTAATATATCATTTTAATTAATTTCTTTATGTATTTTAATAGAAAAAAGTAAGTATATTTATCTTTTTGAAGATCCTTTTTAATTATATTTTTAATGTCTTTTAATTGAAAAAAAATAAATTCAGCTTATATTTTTTAATATTCTTTTACTTAATTTTTTTATGCATTTTAATTCGAAAAAATATATATATATTCTCTTTTTGATATTGCAATATTATTGTTTAATGATTTTTATAATTAATAATTTTTTACATTTTTAATCACATGTTCGTATATTATCTTACTTTTTAGAAGGTAAATTAAAAACTTTAATTCAACTATTGAAAATAGAACTTAAATTCTATTAATTTATTATGTTCTGTTTTTTTTTTAAATATGATTAAACACTGTATCATTAGATAATATTAGTTAATTATTGTGAAATTAAAATAATTTTTTTTTAAATATATTATTTCTCTTTGATTTTTTAAGAGGACGATGTACATTTATTTGAATCATTTATATATTATTGTATTTTAAAATTTTTTAAATTTAACAAAAGTAATGAAAGTATGAAATTATAGCATTTGACTAATAAAAAAAATAGAGTTTTTCTTTTTTAGACTAATAAATTTTTTTAAAAAAATAAGTTATAAATGTTTGAATATGTTATCATTTTTATTTTCAACATTTCTATATTAAAAATGAAATATAAGAAAATTTAAGAGCTATTATAAAATAATATAAAACTAAAAAGAATAAATAGTAGGAATAATAAGATAAATATGAGAGAATATAAGGGTGTGTTTATTATTCATAAGAAACCACACACACACACACACATATATATATATATATATATATAGTTACATAAGTGAAACTCTAATAGAGTTCCACACAAATCAATAAGATAAAATTCAAAATAATTAAGAATACAGACTTTTGGCTCTCATTGGACATTCATTTGTTCCATAACAGTCCTCCTTAAATGTCCATTCTTCAAAAAATATGTCTCATTAAAATTTTACTAAGAAAAAAAATCTTAATAGAGGAAAGAAAAATACATTATTTTTTTCTTAAATATATGTTAAAATACTGTTTCATTAAAAACCTTTATCAAGAAAATTTAATGGAAAAAAAACTTTGATTAAAGGAAAAAAGAGTACATTGCGTATTTATTTCTCCTCATGAATATAAATTTAGATATCGTTGAGTTTGTGCAATCCAATTTTGTGCCTCATTTCTTCAAAACTTATGGTAGAAAATTTATAGTAGAAATAGAAAGCATGTTGATAAGCAAATCAACAATATCGTCACTTTAGTGGTTGAACTTTAAGATTATCATTTTTTTATAAATCATAATTGAAGAAATTTTTTTATAAAATATGATCTTCTTGTTTTTTTAAATATATCATTGGAAAAATTATAATTGTACTCTTATGTTTTAACTAAATTAATTACTTTATCCTTGTTTTTTAGAAAATATATTATTATACCCTCATGGTTTAAATTCGTTACACTAACATGTGCTTTCGTTTGTTTCTTTCATTTTCAAATAGGAATACAATAAAATATTTGATTGTCTAATAAGATAGACTGAAATATATGTAAAGGATACTCCTTTCACTATCAACTGCTTCCTTTAATCCATGAAAATTTCTTGTGTTTTTTTTTTTAGTTTCTTTTTTTCTTTCAAAACGATCAACAATGGTGAGAGACGATTCGTGTTGTCATTTTCCCTCCCAATTGCGGTATTCTTTTATTTTATTTTTTAGTTAGGGTTAACGATTGCTATTTCGTAGGGTTTTAGAGTTTGAAAATATAAAAATTTGATGGAAATACATATTAGTACGGCGGACCTAAACCATGTGTGTATAATAATGTATTTTTAAAATATAAGGATAGAGTAGTTAATTTAGTTAAAATGTACGTGTATAATTATAATTTTTTCTATTAATTCTTTTAAGAGAAACGAGTGTACAAAATATTATCTCCATGTAATATTATAGTAATTTTTTCCCTTGAGGAGTAGACTACACATACTATGAACAAACACATTCTTGTTATTCTTCATGAGTTGCAAAAATATCTACATGACTAAATGAAGTAGTAGTAATATTTCATACTCTTGAATGCCATGAAATAATTGTACCTCTGCATATAAATGAACGGCTTAATTATAATCTATCATAATATTGATTACACAAGTAACTTACATTTTCATTGTCAATCAAAATTGAATTGACATGTTAGTTATAATAAAACTCATATATCATGCCATGAAGATGTCAAAATATATATTTAACTTTATTTAATTTCTTCATATCCAGAAAAAACTACGTCTTGCTAATAAAATTTATAAAAATCAAGTCAAGTATAAGTAACAAGATACATTAGCACATTTATTGTACTAAGATATATGGTGCTTTATGATAAATAGTTTTTTATAATTTTTCTCAAAGTGAAAAATACTCATTTTCTCATTAAGTGATCTCACTATTATCCATATAAAATCATTTGAATATATGACTTCATAAATAAAATTTCTTTTATAAAACGCTCGATCTTTATGCCGAGATAAAAATTTTATATTTTCAATGTCTTTAATTTCAAACTCTTTTCTTAAGAAATTTATAATTTTTGAAAGTTCTTGAGGAGTTTCAATAATGTTCATAAACTAAATAATGATAAATTCATATTCAAATATCTCTATAAAAATTCATAGATATGTAACAATATTATTAAATATCCTTTAAACAGATATTCACTAATTAAGAGATTACCTTACTCATGAAAATAAATATCAAAAGTATACTTTCAATAATAAAATATTATAAAATGAATATAATAATAAAATAATATAATATTTTCTTAATCATAAACATCATTAAGGTAATTATACCATATGTATTGAGATTTTTTTAATTCATATAAAAAGTTTGACTATATTTTTTGAAATCTTAATTTGCTTGCTTCAAGCATTTTTTTAATATTCTATGGATATCATTATCCAATAATCTATATAGAGATCTATAATATTAGTTTAATAAATTTTTCGAGAATTTAACTTTATCCTTCAGAAATTTTCATATACATATCTATATCAAGTTAGTCATATAAATAGGTAGTCATTAATTTATTAAACGCATTTAGAATTTTCATAAATTGTCAAACTAATCAAATATTAAATCATAATTGTATCCAGTACATGAGAGTATTTATCATCATAATTAATTTCAGTTTTTTGCAAAAAAACACGTGGAATAAATTTATTTTATATCTCATGACTCCATTTTAAATTTCGCACAAATACATATTTGTATTTGACTGGCTTAACATCTCTTGATGCTTATACTATCTCAAAATTCACTTTCAAGTAAACTTAAATGGCACATAGGTTGTTCTATTTTGGCAAATCATTTTTATATTTATATTCTCTAATGGACTAAACTCAAGATCCTCGTCATTTTTCACAATTTCAAACACTATTACATAAATATTGTCGATATTTCTTTTATATTGGTTACATCTTGTCTTGACATGACATAATTCATAGAGATCTCATAATTTTCATTTATTTCGTGTACCTTAGTTTTTTCGAAAAACTTATTGGTCATATCTAGAATCTCTTCTAGAATTTGACCATCTTAAATATTTATTCTTTTTCTTTCATCTTTGGAACTAATCTACCATGCTTCAGGTATGTCGTAGATTCATTAATATAGACAGTTTATCTTTCAGGAACTTCAATTATAATATGGGCAATTTGAACCTAGTATGTGAGATTTAATTATCTCCTTTTAGGTCAGTAGATATTTTAGCAACTAATTTACAATATTTTGCAAATGAATTATCTTTTAAACTTTTAAATTCATACTGTCTTATATAAGGATCAAGATATAATAACAATAATTCTTTTCCAATCAATTTGTTCTTCTAGCGGCTTATTTCCTTTCTCTAGTGTCGAGATCCATAACAATTAGCAAATTTGGTCATAAATAACTTTCTTATTTTTAAAGTTCTAGATAGAAAAATGTAAATTCATACTCGACATATTTTTCAATCTTTTTTTAGGACCCATCTTAGTGTGTTGTGATGGAGCAATTAACACATATGATGCACATATAAAATTTCTCAATGGGTAATATTTGGTTTCTGATTCAAAATCAATTATAAAGGGGAGAACTTATAATAACTTATTTGGCTTAATGTGAGTAAATGCTATTAAATTTAATAGCATGTTCACTCTAAAAATAAGGAGATTCATCCTCATAATAATTGTCTTGCAATTAATTACAATCATTTATAAATGCTTTTGTTAAATCATTTTTGAGCAATAAAAAAAAGCAACAAGAGATTGTCCTAAATTATTTCAATTGACACATGTCATAATTATTAAAAATCAATATGTAAATTTATCATCATTCTCAAGATAAATTATTTTAATAGCATAATCTAAAAATTATGTTTTTAATAAATTATTTGCGCAAATAATCATGCAAACTTCAGATTGCGTGTTGACAATAATCTTTGCAAACTTCAAGTTGCTAGTTAATAATAATCATGTAACAATCTTTTGAATGCACCCATAAAATATCTAAATAATTTACATGAAGTTTGAATTGGTCAATAATTCATTACAGTTGAAAAAACTTTTGGCTCTTCAACAAATATCCATATAAGAATGGAATTTTCTTTTTCGCATCGTTATTAATCGAAATGATTCAACTGATCATGTCAAACGATAAAGTACTTTAATTTGTAAACTTTTAGTTTACAACCACATTCATTTCAATTATTATCTCTACATGATATTCATTTTAATGAATATCTTTAGAATAATGCATTACGCATAAAATTCATTCCTCTATGTATCAATATTTGCTATTCTAGATCATTTAAATTTTCTCTTACTAGCGAAGCCAAATTTGCCTTTCAACATTTTGGTGTATAATAAGTACATAACCAATATCTATATATGCCACATTATTTGTACCATTTGTGGTGGTAAAATATGTTCTTAATTACCTATGTGGCCACCATAATTATTGATATCATAATTTCAACTATGATCTCATTAATATTCTCAATGATAAGTATATCTTTTCATTGCTAATGTCCACACCCAACATTATATATTATTACATTCATGAAATCTAATTGGGTAAATTTCACTACTCTTATGTCCAGTATTATGTGTTGTTCCATTCACTTTAGGGAATGCAGAAAATCTAATTAGACAGATTTCATGATATTAATTAGGAGTTCAATACTTTGCTCAATAATAAAAGAACATAAAATAAGTCCAAAGTTTATCATAAATAACATTAACAATTCTAAATCAAGTGCTAATATAAGCTACAAATGTAATAACAATAATATCTTAAAATATTAAAATAAATCAATCAATTCTCAATATTTGAACCAAATGGATAATATACTCAATAGATAACAATAAGAAAATAATTCATATGGATAATATATATGGCAATATATAAAAATAATAAAATAATAATTCTAATATTATAAAAATTATAATAACTTACAATTTTATAATCTTGAAACAATAAATGCATCTATCTATGATGAGCTTTTGATCGTAATATCTTCCTTTCAAACCATTCTAAAGAGCAAGCAAAAATTTAACTATTAAATATCCAATGGGAGAAATATTGGATTGAAACTATTTTAATTAGATTCTTGATTTTCAATTCTCCATTGTGTGTTCAAAGACACATAGCATCTATTTTTCATAATCAATAATCCGTGCCCATAACATCAAGGCTTAATTTAAATTTAAGTCGAACACTAATTACCTTTTCTAATATATCCTTAGTCTAGCAAAATTAAAGTTAAATATAAATTTAAATGGGCACTTCAAAAACATAAAATAAACAATCCAACATAAGAGATCACATTATCAAATTACCATTCTAATTTCTAATTTCAGAATATAAGTTAGGAATGATAAATAGACATGAAAAATGTTTCATTCGCATATACTGTAGTTCATAAAGAAGATTAATATAAAATATATTTCAAAGAATACACGAAGAAGATTAAGTTGCTCAAAGACTTTACAAAAAATATTGTTGATAATCAAAACTTTAAAAACGACCGACTGTGAAAACAATAATCACTTGGTGCTTTTTTTTTTCAAGTTGTTTTTTATTATTTAAATCCAACTTAATACGACACAATTAATAAATTCAACATCATATAATATTTTATCATAACTAATTATATCAATAAAATTCTCAAGTGGTATAAACAATTACCTTTTTGGATGTAAATAAATTTAATCACTCCAATCTTAATTTTGGTTGTTGCAAACCATATGTTATCCTCTTCTTTAATTAATTTTATCAAAAGATCTTTCTTCATGCAATTTGTAATTAGAACAAAAAAAATCAAAATAGTAGAATAAAATTATAGTGGTAGAACGAATCGTGCTGATAACGTGTTAAAATAATATAAAATTAAAAAGAAAAAAGAGAAAGAATGCAGAGTAAAATACGGAGAATATGAGAGTGTGTTTACTATTCATGAGAAACAATATATATATAATTACACAAGTAGAACCATGATAGAATCTAGCACAAATTAAGAAAATAGAGTCTGAAATAATTAAGAATACAGACTTCTAGTCTTTATAGGACATCCACTTATCTCAGAACAAGCTCTATTTTTATTTAATATTTTATTCTTTTATTTTTGAAATTTATAGAAATTTATTTGATTTTTCTATGATTTGATTGGATATATTTTTTTAAATAGATATAAAGATAATTAGATCTTTAAAATTTTAACATTTTATATATAAATTTATAATTTTTAAACTTTATATGATTTATATCTTTTTAAATTTGATAAAGTACATTACATTACTAATATTATTATTTACAATTTTACATATTGACTCTCATATGAAGTTGAAAACTTTAAGCAATTTATTTTTGAATTCTTTACAAAGACATTGTCCAAAATATTACATATTATTGATAAAGTTTCAATTTAACTCTGTCCAATGAAAATAATTGATATGGAGATCAGAGCCATGTCTTAGATTGTGGTAAGTTTCAATTTATTAAATTAATGTTATAGTATCGTCAAATTATAGAATATTTTACGATGTGATAAATGCAAATTTACAGTGATTAATTATATATAATTAATTAAAAATAAAATTATTTATTAGATTAATGTTATAGCATCGCCAAATTATAGAATATTTTATAATGTGATAAAATATATAATTTTATATAATTAATTAATAATAAAATTATATATTTTTTATTAAAGAAAGAAACAAAAACAACATTTTGTTTTTAATTAGATATTATAGTACAGGAGATGTTACAAAATTTCATTGTATATATAAAGTCCAACATTAATTAATCATTGTATTTATTTTAATCTAAATAAGAATTTATGCTTCAATATTATATAAATAATCTATACTTTATATAAATAAGGAAATAGGAGGGAACATAATGGGACTTCTCATATCACTCTTAATGGAATTTAAAATATCCTAAAATAGCTTTAGTCATAGTCAATTTGAAAAATACAATTTATATTAATGAGTGTTTAAATAAGTGATTCAACACTTTTCTCTCTTTAAATGAGGTCGAGAGTTCGATCATCATTAATGGAGCAAATACTCATTGGAAGAATTTTACTCATTCTTGGACCGATCAAGTATGAGCATGATTTAGTTATATCCTAATTGGCTGGGATTCCTATGATCAAGAAAAAAAAAAGGAAAATTACATTTTATTTGTGATTGAATATAATTTTTAAAAATTATTTTTTAAATAAATATATAGATAATACAAAAGAAAAAAATATACTCTTTCTTTTTTATGGTTGTAGGGAAAATTGAGAGTTTATTTGATCATAATAGAATATTTCTTTCGTGTAATCTTTTTTATTTATTTATTAATTTATTTTAAATTTATAAATTAAAAAAAATAAAATTAGATCATAATATTATTTGTTTTGTAATTTTAATTTATTAACTTGGTCATAATCTTATTTAAGAAGGGGTTAATTTTTAAAATTTAAATTGGTAATTTTTTCCATATAATTAATTTTTTATTTTGAGTTCCAAAAAGAGTTCTATTGTTAATAATACTTTTTTATTTTTTACTCTCTTTTTAGCTATTGAATTAATTTGTAACTATTATCACTTAAATTTATTAAGAGATTTATATCTCCTTTGTAATAAAGAGATGACCTTTTGATGATTAAACATTTCTAAATTTTTTAATCTTTTCAATTATATTCTAAATCTGCTTTACTTAAAAGAAAATAGTATTTATAAAATTAGAAAAAAACTAAAACTATATATTTCTATTTTGGTTAACTTTTTTTAGATTTTAATAATTTATGTGGATGTACGTATATTTCTTTCTTTAATACACTGGGCAAGTAATACTATCACTATAATTAAAATAATTATTAGTATCAATTCAGATTATATACTCATTTTATTTTTCCACCCAGCAGTAAAAAATAATTTTTTTATAATTATTTTTCATTATAGTTATATATAGATATTGATTTGAAATTAAAAACAGGAGATTGAAGATTAAAAATGACTTGATTTTACTTTAGGACACTTATTAAAATTTTAAAATTCTGCATTTATAAACTAGAGACAGAAAGATCGGATTTATGGATTGAATGAATTTAATTTTGAAATCATTTTATTATAAAAAAATTAAATATATAAGAAGTAATATTACAAATATCTCGTACGATAAAATTCAATATAAATTAAGCAATTATATTTATTTTAATCTATATAAAAACTTATACTTTAATATTATATAAATAAAAAATATTAAAATAATATAAATATAACGAGCACAGTCCATATGTAAAATATGTCATAAAAAGACTAATAAAATTAAAAGAGTATATTATGAGTGACGTCAAAATGCAATACTCGTAGTAAAACTAATTATTTCTAAATGTACCGTGGAATAAGAAGAATACACCTTTAAGGACACGTAAGAAAAGGGTTAATGCATGTTTAGTTTAGTCACTTTGATAACTCATAATTAACAGCGATTTAGTAGCTTGTATAACGAAAATTTATAAATAATTGTAACATAATCATAAAAAAATATTTTTTTTTATATATTATCTTTTAATGTGAATATATTAATTATTTCTATTCTAATATTATATAAATAAAAAATATTAATTTAAATGTCTTATAATATAACTTTTTATTATTTTTAAATAAGCATGTATAAATGGTCATATAGAATTAGTAATTTAGAAAAGAAAATTAAAATATAAACTATGATAGCCCCTTTTTTTTTCTTTCATCATTTTGGCAAATTTATATGTTTTTTTTATCAAATATCTATATATATATATATATATATATATATATATATATATATATACTATTTATGTTTCTTGGGTTTCTCTCTATTTTATATGGAGTATGTGATCTCTATTTTATATAAAATATTTATTTTTCATTTAATTTATTTATATTTAGATATGTATGTAATTTTTGAAATCTTAAATAAATTATCTTTGTCACTTGTAGTTTAGTAATTGCCACATATTTCTCCATTGAATTTAATGATTTAAATTTTTTTTTATTCATCATAAGTAATTAGTTCGTGAATAATTAGACGGTTTGATTAGTTAATCCGTTCAAAGAAATATCAATTTTTTATTCGATCAATAAACTCTATTATATTATATTTTGATCATGCTAGATTTATTTTATATCTAGTCTTCAGAAAAGGGGTTATGTTCTTCCTTTATTATTCATGTTACTCTCAAATTATGGATGAAATCTTAATATATTATATTAAAAAAATATATAACAAAAAATAAAAAATACAAATAGGCTTTGGAGAATTCTATTAGTTGTTAGGTTTGACTAACTAAAAGCCCAACGCTGCTTTGTGGCCTAACCAAATATAATTTTTACTTTTTTTCGTGGGTGGAGAAAGGCCGCAACCAAATGGCAACAAGCGTAATTCCATTAAAAGTCGATCCCCATTATACCAACGAATATCTAGTTCAAAAATTAAAAAAATAGCAGCGGAAGATGTGCGCAAGCGAAAGACAGTGACTTCTAACGCCAGGAACAGGAATATTACATAGTCAACCAAAAGCTTTGATCTCAGTATAAAATTGCCACTTTGCGACATCAATCTCTCCTCATTACTGCCCTCTCTTTTCACTGTAGCTCTCTCTTTAATTCCCTCCGTCTCTGAGTCTCCTTTTTGAAGTTATGGCGGATCTGAAATCAACATTCTTGGAGGTCTATTCTGTTCTCAAGAAGGAGCTACTTGAAGACCCGGCTTTCGAATGGACACCAGATTCTCGTGAATGGGTAGAAAGGGTAATTTTTTTCAACAATTTCTTTGTCATTATTTATTTTAGCTTCTTTGTCCTTCAGCTTATTTAGTTTTCTTGTTTTGCTTGATTTGGTTTCTGGGTTGTAGCTTGAATCTGTAATTCATACTTATATGTGCGTTTTTGTTTCGTATAATATGGAGAAGAATCCAGAAGGATATAGATATTTGCTACGCTACAACATGAAAACTAAAATGGTTACTAAGAATTTTATATATGTGTTAAGTAATTTTTAGATTGGGTAGTTTGAAATGGTGAAAAAGAAGTTAATGTAAAGATGGGAATTTTGGAAATTATGCCAAAACAAGCAAATTCCAAATTACTTGGAAGGGTACATTTTTCCCATTGAGATAATTATATAGTGTGAAATGCAGGGAGGTTAATTGCTGCCGTGTTGTTGAGTCTGCCTTTTATTGGACACACACTTCACAATCGTCCTCAAATGTTAAGCAAAGTTGTTTCCTTTTTCTTATTTCACTCATTCTTAGTTAAATTTCCGTATTAGAATTTCCTTTCACAGTAAAAAATGAGCTCAGCAATTTGCTTGGTTTGTATAATTTTGACAGGAAAATTTGTGTCTAAAAGCTATATTCTTGGCTTTACAATGGCTATAGAACCGTCTTTGTTATCATTGATTTGATGTGGTGACTGTAGCATTGGACCAAGGTGTATAGAACGATAGGTTGCTGTTTCTAAATACAGCATTTTTGAGAATTAAAAACAGCAGTGGTCCTTTGCAACCAATGCAACACAAATGTAGTTCTGAGTTATTGTACAATATTAGCTTTGAAGCTTTAAGAATGCTTGATTTTGTAATGCATAATGATTATTTGGTCCAACACTATTTGATTAGTCTTTTCTTTTATTCAATAACAACTCATGAATGTTCCTTCAGCGATTTGCTGTGAAATTCACTTACCACTGTTTAGTATTGACTGATCTCATTAATATTAGTCGCTGTAATTGTTTTGCTATTGTACCCTGGAATATGGTTAACATTGAAAAGCTTTATCTGTGTTGCGGAATGCACTTTTAGTAATTTTGCTTTTCTGACTGTCATGTGCTCTATTTGTTGCAGATGCTGGACTACAATGTGCCTGGAGGTAGGCATATATCAATATAATGAAGAAATTCATTACATGTATCATAATAATTAATCAACTTTTCGAAACTCATGTTGTCAGTGTTAGAAAAGAAAAGAAAAGAAAAAAACCATGCACAGTATGAAGAGTTGAAAATTACTGAAATAATTATCTACTGCAATTCTTTTTTTCCCAGGGAAGCTGAATAGGGGGCTCTCTGTGATTGACAGCTACAAATTGTTGAAAGATGGACAGGAATTAACAGAAGAAGAAATCTTTCTTGCAAGTGCTCTTGGTTGGTGTATTGAATGGGTATGGCTCTGAGAACTGAAAACCTTTGCTGTTCTCCTCTGCCCAGGCTATTGGAGAATATGTCCACCAGTTGAAGTAGCATTTTCTGTAAATTGCAGAATTGTATCATTCTTTGTTCCATTATTTTTGCAGCTCCAAGCCTATTTCCTTGTCCTTGATGACATTATGGATAGCTCTCATACACGACGGGGTCAACCATGTTGGTTTAGGTTGTCCAAGGTTTGTGCTCATCATGAACTTGACTTTTTCTGCTATTATTAAGTTTTTTTTTTTCTTTTCTTTGCTGTTAAAACAATGACCTTTGTTGAATTATACATTGCAGGTTGGTCTTATTGCAGTAAATGATGGGATTTTGCTTCGAAATCACATTCCTAGGATTCTTAAAAAGCACTTCCGAGAGAAAGCATACTACGTAGATCTTCTAGATTTATTTAATGAGGTAATTGACTTGCTAATATTTGTATTAGTTCCTTCTGACTGTGATAAAATAATTATAGTTTATTCATGCTATGCTTACACAGGTGGAGTTTCAAACAGCCTCAGGACAGATGATAGATCTGATTACAACACTTGAAGGGGAAAAAGATTTATCGAAATACACTTTATCGCTGTGAGTAAATATTGGCATATGCTATCCCTAAAGCCAAGGGTGTCGCTGGACTCTAAATATTGGAGACTAAAAGTAAGAATGACGAAGATAAAATAAACAAATAAATAACTGTAGATTTGGGAACAATCTTGGTTTTCAAATTATGGGTTGCCACTTGCATAATCATAAAAACTATGTGTGACTATCCTTTGTGTATTATTCTTATTCATTAAATATCTGGAAAAGAAACAGATAATTATATGTTTTTCATTTCAAACTGCACTCATAAATGTCTCTAAGTAACTATTCAATTGCCCAACTTTTTGTATGCCACTGACTGCTGGATACCTGAAAGTTCTGTGTTGCATGACTATGTAGAAGCAAAAAAGGTCCGAGTTTGAACAATTTCTTGTAGCAGTTCAGTATAAGAAATCAATTTATGTTTTTGAATTTCATCATGTAATTTATGTCAAGTCATCTTTTCATGGATAAAACTTAATCTTTCAGTTTGTTTTATACTATTTCTTTAGTTGATGTTGTTTGACAAGTTACATATATATTGTTTGGGAATTGATGCAGTCACCGGCGAATTGTTCAGTACAAAACTGCCTACTACTCATTTTACCTTCCTGTGAGTATGCTCAACCTGATTTATCAGCCTGTATTAAAACAGCATTATCAGCCAAATTCAGTGGCTTAGTTGTGATTCCACAATTCAATAACTCGCTAAAACTGCTCAGGTTGCTTGTGCATTGCTCATGGCTGGTGAGAATCTGGACAGCCATATTAATGTACAGAATATTCTTGTTCAGATGGGAATCTACTTCCAAGTACAGGTAATTTTAGACATGATGGCCTCAAAATTTTCCTGAATTTTCCTTTTCTTAGTCTGAGTTGAATCATAAAAATTTTCCTGATTGCATTTTTTTAAATGGAGGACTCGAGTAATTTAACAATGATATATTTTCCTGCGACAAAAATAGATAGAAAGAGAGTGCATGGGTTTTGCATTGCTATTTTCAAGGTTTAAGGAAACTGATATATGTAATTCATTCTAGGTAATCGAATTCTTTATCTGTGCCAGTCGTTACTTACCCTTTTTATCTGTGTGCAGGATGATTATTTGGATTGCTTTGGTGATCCCAAGACAGTTGGCAAGGTGAGCTGAAATGTGATGGTTGTATGATATTGAAAATGAATTTCATGCCCAAACACTCTCTCTCTATATATAATTGTAGTCTGCTTGTCTAGATGGAGTTCTTTCTGACATGCTTTAGTGAAGTCAGATAGGGACAGATATTGAAGATTTTAAGTGCTCTTGGTTGGTCGTGAAGGCATTGGAGCGATGCAATGAAGAACAAAAGAAAGTTCTACATGTAAGATCAATGAATTATTTATATCGTCTCCCCTCCTTATTCAAATGCGAGGTAGCTTCGCTAATTGATAATGTTATTTCCTTCAGGAGCATTATGGGAAAGCTGACTCGGCCAGTGTGTCAAAGGTGAAAGTCCTCTATGATGAGCTGGACCTTCAGGTATGAGCTTGACCTCAAGCAACGGCTGCACTAAATTTGAGATAGAACATACATTACATTTCCAGCGTCTATATGCAGGTGTTTGGCAGCTTTTCCTCAGACCAAGTTACCAAATTAATTTTTTTTACTTATCAGTTTGTCTGTAGAGATATTCCACTTGATAATTCTTCAATTTTTCTTTTAATTCTTCAATTTCCACTTAATAGGGGGTATTTACGGAGTATGAAAACCAAAGCTGTGATAAACTGGTAACTTCCATTGAAGCTCACCCTAGCAAGGCAGTGCAGGCAGTGTTGAAGTCTTTCCTTGCCAAAATTTACAAGAGACAGAAATAAAAAAGAACAGAAAATAAGAATATGCAGAAGCATAGTCAATGGTTGGATGATGCTGAATAATGCGATTTTTTTTTTTTTTTGGGAATTTTATCATTAATTTCCCAATTAATGATGATTGCAACTCTTTGTTGAACATTTTGATATTGGTAGTCTTTGGTTATTTGAAATTTGATTGAATGATTCTCGTCTTTAATAAGAATTTATTCCATTTGATCCTTGATGTTGCTGAGCTTGAGCATTCATTGCATCTGCCCGCTAATTCCATCTTTAAGTGATGAGTTGACATTGACTTTGAAAGCTCCATTAGCCATTAATTCATGAGATACTGTTCTTTTAGCTTACCCCATTACATTAATGTGGATGACCAACGAATGGTTGGGCAGCTTACCTAATCTGTCTGTTCGGTAATTTTTTTTTTTTTTTTGTTTATTTTACTCTTTTTATATTCTCAAAATAACTTATCAATAACAAAATAAAATTTTCTTTAAATAATTTTAAATATGAATTTCATCATATCATCTCATGAATTCAAGAAACTTTGTAGTATTCTTATGTTCCGTGTGATAAATGAATTTAATATAGTGAAATTCATTTATAAATTAATTCTAGATAAAATTCATTTTTCTTTTGAGAAAATTTAAACTAGAAATTTCATTAATCAGAAACTATATATAAATATGAGATACAAATCAATATATTTTTATATTTTTATATAGGATGTCTAAGAATAAACAAATTATACAAAGAATAAAAAATAAAATCTCAATTCGCAATTTTTGACAGTATAATATTTGTGTCATAGGCGATTGTTTGCTCCACTTGATGCTTATTCATTGTCTTTCTTAAGTCCGATCAAATTTTTTCTTTTTATTGGAGAAAAATCTACACTTCTTTTTGTATAACTATTTAAATAATAAAATACGCTACACAAAATCACCATAATAGTAATAATAATAACTAATAATTAAATCTGAGAATGAAATACCAAAATATGAGCTATAATAAATTTCAATATTTAGGCAATAATATCTCAGATATGTAAATAAATTTGAGAATTATTTATAAAAAAAAATAAATAAATAAGGAAAGGTGTAATTACCGGTGAAAGCTCAGAGGTAGCCATCTGTGGAAGAAGGAAAGAGAATTTTTGGGTTTTAGAATTTGAGAGAGAGAGAGATGTGATAAAATTCATTTTCAAATTAAAGAGGATAAAGAGTTTTGTTATAAAGGTTTGGTTGTTTAGATTTATGCAATTCATTTGGAAATTCCACATTTTTTAATAGAATTTGTGTAATTATATTCAAATCTATAGAATTGAATTTGTATAATTGAATTCGTTCTTTTTTTTTTTTTACCAAATATAAAAATTTGAATTTATAAATGAACTCCACAATTTTATAGAATTCTTTTATTCCAAATAAGATTTTAGTCACATTAACCAGGAATTTGGTTAAAATCTATATAAATATATAAAAGTTAAAACATAAAATCCTTTTAAAAAAGGTTGAACATAGAAGCGTGACATAATTTTAGAATATTAAGGTGATTATGTGGCAAAATGTTAATCTATTAAGTTAGAAATAATTTTTATATTTTTAAAAATTATTTTTAATATACTTAAAGAGAACTTAATTAATATCATTAATAATATTTTTAGTTCTTTAAATTAATGAAATTAATAATATCATTAATATTTTAAAAAAATTTCACTTTCTTTTTAAATAGATTAACAATATAATTAATATTATTCTCTTCATTTTTCTTTTTTTTTCACTGTTATGAAAATTGTACAAATATCTATTTCAATATAAATGAAACCATAAACAAAATCAAATCATACTTTCAACAAAAAGAATGAATTCTTTGCAAACAGTATAAGAATGTTTCCATGGCATTTTATTGATGTGAGCTTGATCAATGCGGTGATAGCAATGAAATTACAGAGTGTATTTAATTTTTAGATCATCAACTAAGGCATTCTTTTGTGATTTGTAAATTATTCCATAACTATAATTGTATTCCATCAATATAAAAACATTTTATTTATTATTACTATAATTAAGTACTTATTTTTATTCAACATAATGCCACCTAAATCATAAAACCCAAATTTTCATTTTTTTTAATGAAATTAAAATTAAATTTCTTTTATAATAAAATTATGAATCAAAAGAGGCCTTGAAAGTGATAGCAGAATTTTAATAAGTTGATCACTCGGTAGCTCAGTTTAACTAAGTTCATTTTGTCTTTACTCCTAGAAAATGGGAATTGTTTCGCTAAATATTTTAGCTAAAAAAGGAGTTTCAATTTTGTCTCCTTTTGTTGCCTGGGTTTTATTAGGATCTTGGGGTGTTGTCTTCTGCGTTTTGTGTTACTAATTTTTTCATATATTTGTGTTCCGTTGTGGTTAGTTTTTTACTGCTACTGCTTGTGCTGCGTTTTTAATTATGTTCTGTCTTTGTATTCCAACTCTTGCATTAAGAGTAAGTTATGGTTTGGGTTACTGTTGTTCTTTCTCTTGGCAATCTGAATTTAGGTGTGGGTGTAATGGGTTGGACTTTCGGCAAGGTGTAGTTATCAGTTTGCCAAGATTTTATTATATATTTAAAATATAATTCATTGATTGCTGACAAAAAAAATAAATGTATATTTATTATTTTATATTGTTAAATATTTTATAAACATTTATTTGAACAAACCATTTAGGATAATCTATTTATTTAGACAAAATTGTTGTTTTTGGTAAAAAAAAAAGGTACAAAGTCTCTATTGCCTTTATATCAAGACAATGGCAAACAAAATATAGAAAACACGTTTAATGAGAGTATATTTTTATAAGTCAATTGTTCTATCACTTCATCTCTACGTTTTAACTAAAAATATGCAAAAGTATCAATTTATGAATGTAAGTTTAGTTCTCTGCATCATTATTATAATTCTCTTTAAACGACATATACAACTTAGAAAATGGTGCCCATTCCAACCCTAAATCAACGATTTTCAGTTTAACTCACATTCAAAAATTAAAAATCATATTTCTCCACGACCTAGAATACTATGCTCATTTTTTTCTAAAATGTTATTTTAGTTTAGTTTGAAAAGCTTTAAATGCCCACATTTTGTTGTATTAAAAGGGTATTATTGTGTGTTTTTCTATTTATAAGTTATAATGACGATATTTGTTTATTATTTTTTATTTTTAAAATGATTGCATTTTCTACGAAAGTACTTTTACGTTCTCTTTAATTTTTTAAACAATGAGGCATGAAAAGAAAATAATACATATACATACGTATAAGTAAAGATTAAGTCTGATAGTATATGAATTGAAGACATGTTTAAATAGTGGTCATCAAAAGTTGGTGCACACTTTTTATTCATCTATTTAAATCTAGAAAATACAAAATGTGTGCAACTTAATATAAAGTGCACATATGCACCCAAGAGAATTGAAACAAATACATAATAAAATATCCACAGACACAATGTATGTTCTCTACATAAGCTGAACCTCTTGTATTGCTTCGTTTACAATGCCTATATCAAATTCAATTGAAGATGGCAAAACAATTTTAATTGCTTCAATCATTGTCTTATCTCTAATTTTTTAATCTTAAACTGTAGTTTTGAGTTGTAGTCATTAATTGACTTTATTGAAAGAAAATAGTATGACATAATTGACTTTGAGTGAAGAAAAGTGTAACAAATGCAACGTGGAGAGTAAATTTTAAAAAAAAAAAATTATTTCCTTTAACTCCTGTGTAAATGAAATCCAATGAATCAGTCCGGACCGGTTTACTACCATCCTCTTTCTTTTCCTATGTTACAGAATTAGTCAATCAGTCTATTGACTCCCTTACTAAGCTTGACGTAAAATAAAGAATTTTCTCATTTGAAATATAAGTAGTAAAGGAACCGGTAGGATTCTATTCTTCATTCCTGAGAAAGATTTGCTGTTTCCTCCTTTACTATTGCTGTTTGATTATAAAGCTGCTCCCCCCTTCTTCACCTAAGATAGTGAATTCAGACTTCTTTGAAGAATAACCTGTTTGATTTATTTGATGGTTTGAGGAAAAATTTAAAATTACTCACTGTTACAATAAGAAGTATTAAAAAATTATCTAACATTAAATTGTTATAAAAATTTGAGTGCAGAAATTTTCAATTTAAATTATAAATCCAAATAATTATTTTAATTTTTTATATCTTTGAAATTAAATAAAATCATCAATTTTTAAATAATTATTTTTCAAACAGTCTATTTAAAATAGTGTTTAAAATTGCAATTTACGCCTGAGTTTAGCAGAGGAAATGTTGAAGAACTCCAAAAATAAAAAATAAAAAAAGATTAGTCTCATAATTAAATTTTTGTATTTTAAAAAATAAAAATAAAAGTTCTTGTAGTAATGACAAGTGCATGATTGATATATAAAAGCAGATTCTTTATAAAGATATGAGGATGGTTTTGTCTAAATTCAAAGAAGATGCCAATTCAATTCATTAATTAACAATTGAAAGGATAAAAAGAAAAATAAATAGTGGGTTCATGATTAATTTAATATCCAATTATTAAATATCCTAATAAATATTCAATTAAGCTGGAATAGCTCAGTTGGTTAGAGCGTGTGGCTGTTAACCACAAGGTCGGAGGTTCAAGCCCTCCTTCTAGCGAAATTTAATTAATTTTTAATTCGAGTGGAGCTAGTCCATTTTAACAAGCTGGGAATATATATGTTCAGGTATTGATGATAAGTGACTGGGCTTTATGGGCTTCATGTACGGACAATTAAAACATAAATTTCTACAATCAAATTTAATCATATATCTAGCAAACTAATAATTTTAAAATTAAGACTTCTAGATTTTTTTTAGAACAACATTAAAAAATAAAATAATATTTTATAACATCATTAAAAAATAATAAAATTATATAACAAAATAATTGTCAAATGCATTATAATTATTTGAATCTGTTTAAATACCCGATTAAAAATTTAGGTATTCAAATCCATACAAAAATTTACCTTTAATAACCGAATTTATCCCGAACTCGATTATAATTACCTGTTTACGTTAAATAATCGAACTTGTCCCGAACTCAAATCCATTTACATTATATATATATATATATTATTTAAAAAAAAATAAGTAAAAATTATAAAATTATTATTTTGATTTAATAAAAAATATAGTATAAATATTAAATATAATTATAGCATTAATATAACTAAAAAGGAGTGTGTATGTATATATATACAATTTTCTTTATAAAAATAATTATTTTAAATATTTTTAGAATATTAATTAAACAGATAACGGGTAGCTAGTATCTAAGTCCTTGAATCTAACCCAAATTTGATACGAATAGTAAAAATATTATCCAAACGTCTTAAACTTGTTTGTTCACTATCCAAATTTGCTAAAATTATATCGGATCTTATTGAGTGTCCACATAGTCAAGTAAATTGTCATCTCTAATTGAGATATATTTTTTTAAGTATTATACGAAACTTTTTACTAACAATAGCAAAAATCACGTATGATATGATCTATATAAAAAAATGCATGCACACTATTGATGTATTTTCAATAATAATAGTAATTTTTAAAATTTAAATAATTATATAAAAATAAAAAATAAGATATTTTTTATTTGTATATTTATAATTTATTATAAATGATTATTTATTTATTTAAAATATTAATGTATTACTTATTATGTGTAATATGTCGTAAGTATATGGATGTCCTATTTGTTTAAAAATTATTAAATAATATACATTTTGGTATCTTGTGTCCCGTGTCCGTGCAACCTACCTCCTAATATATGGGACTACTTCATATATCATGTTAATCAATCAAGATGTTTTTTTAATTACCAATAAAAAGTGAATTTTTTTTAATTTATTTGAAATAAAAAATTAAGTTTTTTTATTTATTTTATGTTTATAATTTATTACAAATAATTATTTATTTATTTGAAATATTAATGTTTTACTTGTTCTGTGTTGTGTATCCTAAGAGTGTGGATGTCGTATTTTTTTAAAAATTATTGTATCTCGTACATTCTGATATCTCATGTATTGTGTCCATGCAATCTAACTTTTGACATATGAAACTGTTTCATACATTAAGCTAATCAACCAAATTCTTTTTAATTAGTAATTAAAAATAAAATGTCTTTTTTAATTTATTTTTATATTAATGAAATAAGAAATTAAGTTCTTTTTTATTTTATATTTATAATTTATTACAAATGATTATTTATGTATTTAAAATATTAATATATTACTTATTTTGTATATTGTGTGTTAAGCATGTGCACGTCTTAGTTTACAAATTATCATATTATATACATTCTCGTATATTGTGTCTTGTATTCATGCAACCTAACTTCTAGTATATGAGACTATTTCATATATACCAAATCAATCAATCAAGATTTTTTTTAATTACTAATAAAAATAATTTTTTTTAAAATTTATTTTTATCTCATTGAAATAAGAAATTAAGGTTTTTTATGTTTATAATTTATTATAAATTATTATTTATTTATTTGAAATATTAATGTATTACTTATTATATGTAATTATTATTTATCGATGTCCTACTTGTTTAAAAGTTATCATATCATGTATATTCTCGTATCTTATGTCCCGTGTTCGTGCAATCTACCTCCTGGTATATGAGATTACTCTATATATTAAACTAATCAATCAATGTGTTTTCTTAATTACCAATAAAAAGTAAAGTGTTTTTTTTTAAATTTATTTTTCTGTCATTGAAATAAGAAATTAAAATTTTTTTATTTATTTTATATTTATAATTTACTACAAATGATTATTTATTTATTTGAAATATCAATGTATTACTTGTTCTGTATTGTGTGCTCTAAGAGTGTGGATATCGTACTTTTTAAAAAATTATCGTATTTTGTACATTCTCATATCTCTTGTCCTGTGTTCGCGCAATCTAACTTTTGATATATAAGACTACTCCATACACTAAGTTAATCAATCAAGATTTTTTTAATTATTAATTAAAAGTGAAGTGTATTTTTTTAAATTTATTTTTGTTTCGTTGAAATAAGAAATTAAATTGTATTTTATTTTATATATATGATTTGTTATAAATGGTTGTATATTTGTTTGAACTATTAATATATTATTTAGTTAGTATAACATATTCTAAACGTGCGAACGTGTTACTTTTTAATAAATTATATCTGTAAACATGTAGATTATTTATTTTGATATATTTGTGTTAGAGATAATTTTTTTTATAGATATTAATATAATAATATTAATGTCCTTTTTGTTAATTGTTTTGTAATAAGAAAAAAATTTATATTAATATATTAGTGTTAGATAATCATTTTAATTTTTTTTATAAAAATCAGTAGTTTACAAAACAAGTACTTATGATTGCTAATATTTTGTATATCTTCAAATGTTTTATAAAATGTGTCCTCTCCTTTTTGTGTAAAAGCCAGATTTCATTGTTGAAACTTCTTCATATGCAAGTTGGTTTGATTAACATAGCAACATACAATATTGACAAATTCAAACTTGGATGAAATATAACTAGAGAAAAGGACTTGTCCTGGACACAAAAGGAAAAGGGATTGCAAAACCATCTTTCTTCCTATTGAATTGTTTGCAAAATCATCTATTTTAAATTTTTTCTCAAGTTTTTCTTAATTTTCTATGTTGTGGTCGGAAAATTTTAAATATTCGTATTGAATTTTTGAATTTTATCTATATAATTAACTACCAAATGTGTATTTGAGTTGTTTAAATTAAAGTTTCACTAAGATATAGTATGATTTTGAATTGTTAAATCTTTTTGTGTTACTTTTTTACCTCAAAAATATTTTTTGCCTATTTTCAATTATTGTCATTAAAATATTAAATATGAGAAAAACAATTATTATTGACCTTAGAGTTTTTTGAGGAATTTATATGGATATAGTGATTCTCTAATTTTCTTTTTTTAATAGTAATAAATATGAGTTTGAAATTTGACCATATTAATTATATATTACTAATATTATATATCATTAAATATGAATTTTTATAATTTTAAAATAATATTTATTCAATAATTAATAAAAAAACAAAAGAATATTAATAAGAGATTTCTGAGACAATTCGGTAAAGAGTAAATATTTAGTAATAATTAATAAAAATATTCATATTTCGTACTTAATAGAAGTGTTTGTATATATTTATATTCAATTTTATTTTATACGTAGTTTTGACAACAAAATGTGTTAGAAATAGATATATTCGCATTAAAAATATACATAGTTTAAACCAAAAGAATGTTACAAAAATAAAAATACATACCAAATAATTTAATTCTCATAGCTCTAATACATTAAAAAATATTTTTTTATATAAAATTTATCGATTACAAATAATAGTTCTCACGGTGAATAATAATAGCAGTGCTAGCTTATAAAATAATAAGTTGGTTCTCAATATTTCATAATATATATATATATATATATATATATATATATATATATATAATTCTGAAATAAAAAATATTATTACAAAGTTGACATAGAAGTCTTATATTTAAATATTACCTTTTATTTTTTTTTTAATTTTAATAAATTTTCAGCATTTCTATTTTTATATTTGTATAAACTATATCTAAAATCTAAAACTTTGAATAATTAGAATTTTAAATATTTTGAATTATTGAATTTAAAATTTTAAAACTTTTAAAGTTTTGAATTTGGAACATTAAAAACTTTTCAATTTTTTTTTCTTATCAATGTACCTATATATACCTCTTTTAATGATTATTTTTTATAATGATTTTCTTTTTATCTTTTTATTATTTCTTTCAATTATTTTATTTTAATTTTATAATTTTTGATTTTTTTTTTCATGTATAAGTTAATGTTGTTTTTTAAATTTTGATTGTCGAAAATATGACAAACATAACTTCAATTCATATATATTACCGTATCTTTCTCTCCAGCTACAATAATGTTAGTTTAATTCTCTGGTCTTTTTCTTTTTCATAATTTTTTAACTTTATGAAATAATGTGTATGTAAAAAGAAATGCATGTAGAAAGAAGTAGATATAGAGCAAAATAAAAGCAGAAAAAAGATCCAAATTAATTAAATCTCATTATTTTGATAAATTATTTTATTCTTAGTACAATTAGTTATATGATGTTGAGTATGTGTGTTTTAATTTTTTTTCAATTTGTTTGTGTAGTATTTGTGCTTCTGAATGAAAGGTCAGTTTTTATTTATGTATTTATTATTATTATTATTATTATTTTTATTTTGCTCTTTTTTTATTTATTTTGTTTGAGGAAGTTAAAAAAATCTAAACATTAAATTTAATATATAGATTTAAAATAACAAAGGGAACTAATAAGATAATATCTAATAAATTAGAAAAAATGTATTTAATAAATTAAAAGAATGAGATACTTTATATTCTTATGATTTAAAATTTAATTTTATTATCTAAATATTAGAAAATTATATATAATGATCATATTTTCAAATTAATATTCATTTACGATAATTATTTATATCTATATTCAATTTTAAAACTTTTTTTATTAAATTATTTAAGATATTTTTTTAAATTTAAAAATTAGTGCTTATTTAAAATAATTATTTATATTCATATTTGATTTTTTTTTAAGTTTTAGATTCGACTATTTAATTTTTTTTCCCATCTCTTTACAATAATTTTATATTTTAATATCTATATATCTTTATTATTGTACTTATTTGCAATAATTTTATATATATCTGTGTATAATGTGTTTTTACTCTATTTTAATTTATATGTATATTTTTTATTTCTCTAAAGTATGATTTATTTTTTATATAAATATTTATCTTATATGACAAAAAAAACTTTTAATATAATGTACGATAATAAAATAATAAAACAATCCGTACAAGCCCGAACTTCTACCCAGTTTGATAAAAAAGTTTAATCTTTTATAAAGGGATTGTTTACACAATAATAAATCATTTTGTTTTCAAATATTTTGTAAAAAATATTTATTTTTGTAAAATGAATATTTGTAAAATAATAAGTCCAAATATTAATATTTTGTAAAAAAAACTCTATTCATCACAAAATATAAATCATTTAAGATTTTTATATAAAGATTAAAGAAACAATTAATTCGATAGATTCCAAAGTTAATAGTTTATTAATAAGGTTTCTCTCTTCCTTTTTTTCTCTCTAATTTGTTTAACCTCAGTTTTTATTTGGGGATGTGGCTGTTAATGAGCAGCAGCTCCCTACCTCTATTTTCATTTTTTCTTCTCACTCCTTGTTTTTTATTCGTTTTTATTAAACTCAAATCAATTTTTTTCTAATTTGGAGTTCTTTTGTTCCTTTTTCCATGAGGGTTTAGTTCATTTTTTGTGAAGGTTTATTACTAAATATATGATATTTTATTTTATTTTATTAGAGAATCTAAATCTTTTTTTACTAATGTGTATTTTCAAACAATGGAATCTAATAGTGTGACTTGTTCCTCCATTGATTTTATTAACATATAATGGTATGAACTCATCCGTCTAGGTCATATGCAATAAATTTTGAAAAAACAATCCAAACATAGAAGATCCGGAGAAGTTATTTTATCATTTAAATCAATTAACTGAGAAGTAGTTACTATGAAGATTTATATCTGAAATACCCAGAAATTTTAAATTAAAAAATATTCATTTAAATTTTAATTTTAAAATTTTGGCTAGTAAATTTAAGCCTTATTTGGACCCGTAAACCCATTTCGTTTGTTGAAAATCGATTAAAAACCAAGTAGATTTATTGAATCGGACCAAATCGATTCAAATCGAATCAAAATGGTCTATAGTCTTCTAGCAAACCCTAGCGACACTATTTGTTTTCTTTTTCCTTCTTTCTTCTCTCTTTGGCAGCGGCAACTTTCTCTGTTTCTCTTCTTCTTCTTCTTCTTCATTTTCTTTCTTTCTTCTCTCTCTCTCTCTCTTTCTTTGCATCGCTAGCAGCACCATCGTCATCTTAAGCAACGCCTCAAGCCGGCAATGCCATCAGCAGCAAATGCTTCAGTTGCTGCTCCCTTCTCCTTTGCGTCGCACCGCCTCAAGCTCCGGCCTCCTCCATCGCTTGTGTCGCACACCGCTTGAACCCAGCGAGCTCCACCGTTCATGCCGTCTTAGGCCTTCGACAAACCCGTAAATCCATTTGGTTTGCCAAAAATTGATTAAAAACCAAGTCAATTTATTGAATCAGACCAAATCAATTCAAATCGAACCGAAATGGTCTGCAGTCTTCTAGCAAACCCTAGCAATATTATTTTTTTTTTCTTTTTCCTTCTTTCTTCTCACTTTAGCAGCGACAACTTTCTCTCTCTCTCTTCTTCTTCTTCTTCTTCATTTTCTTTCTTTCTTCTCTCTCTATCTTTGCGTCGTCGACAGCGCCACTGCTAGCTTCAGCAACGCCTCCAGCCGGCGACGCCACCAACAACAAATGCTTCTGCTGCTGCTCCCTTCTCCTTTGAGCCGCACCGCCTCAAGCTTCGTCCTCCTCCATCATCTGTGTCGCGCACCGCTTGAACCCAACGAGTGTTAGGTCCCAGTCAAAGCCACAAAATATTAATAGAGGAAATAAGAAGTTTAGATAATATTTTGTTCCCCCTCTTCTGCTGCTAATACATGTATTATAAATAGGAAAGGAGAGCAACTACTTAATCCTACTCTTACGGCCACATAATCAGCACTTAAGAGATCTTATTGCTATTATTGCTAACTGCCTTTGACTTGGCAATTTGAAGCCAAAA
>CANUEP010165292.1:0-36611 GCA_947857235.1 Jatropha podagrica
GAGGGCAGCCTTTTGAATTTGAACAACTTGTTGGCCTTTCAATCCGCTAGCCTCCGATATGACTTTGAGGCTGCTGGAGTTAAGAGCATTAGCATCGACCATATTGAAAGCCATGGACAAAGGAGGAGTTTGAGTTAGGTAATTAAGTACTGAGAGAAAGCTAGGGAAGAAGACTTGGTGTGATGGATCTGCACCTCATGCTACCATATTTATAGCTACAGCCAGCCAAACCAGCTACAATGCTTGTTCATTCAACAAAAAAAAATAAAAAAAATATCCTGGCTAACACATTTTTTCCGAAAGAAGTATCACATCCACACCTTCATATCATGTCATTATCATGCATTTTTTTAGTCCGACTATGTATTAGCAAGATTTAATTGTGATTCTACAGTATTTTGGCAATTTAGAGTATCACGTGAATGTGTAATAATAATATTTTAGTCAATTATTCTGCCATGTGTTTATAATTCTAGCCTTTAAATATAAAGGAAAATACAATTTGCAAAAAGGTTTTGGCACATGCCATGCCACAAAAACACAACAAATAAAACGTGCCAACACATAAGCTAAATCCAACTCATCATCTGCCATTTTGCCTACGGTGCCATGTAAGCATCTTATCTAAATAAAATCTCCAAACACCTATTCTATCTTATCACAGTCTCATCAACCAATAGAGCACCTTATCGCGCAAAGCATCTCCTATGACATTGCCACATCACTCTCCTCTCATCTCCTTCTTCCTCAACGCATCTTACTAACACCTAAGAACTCTAATGGCCGAAAATTCTGAAGGCCCAATACACCGCCAAAATCTTATCTCCTTCTCACTCAAATTAATATGTTATTCCCATCTACAAGATCTTTAAGATAGTATATTTTTTTTTTAAAAAAAATCTTAGCTTTCAAGGCAAAAATCACTCATTTATATAATTACTTTTTTTCCCTCTATTTCATAATCTCATTTGGTGAACATTCATTACCTCCTTTTTTTCATATATATAATAGAGGGAAGAAACCCAAAAAAGAAAGATTATAGATGAAGTAATGAATATTCACTGACTGAGATCAACTGCGGCCCTGCACAAAAAATCCAAAATCTCATTAGAAATGACACCCAGTACTGGCCTCTACAGCTAAATTAGCATAGCTCATCTGCCATTTTTTCAGTCTCCCCATAATCTTCCAATTAATTATTATATGAATACAAAAGATTGTGCATTTTCCAAGAATACTGCTTCTATAATTCTTAATATTGACAACTCAAGCCTGCTGTTTCTATTTCCGTAATTTACTACGGGACAGCATATTCTATTGCCTGCAGACTTTATCTATTGGTGCATGCATAAATTAATACTCCAAGCTAATTGCAATTATATATTAATAAATTGTGTCAGTGGTACATGTTTATTTTGAAATTATGATTGTAGATTATATAAGCAAATAAGAGAACATAACTATGAAATTGTTACCACTTCTCAATGCTCTTCTAATTCTCAAATTCTTACTAAAAAGCACTCTACTGGTTTAGGATTTTCTGTGATTACAAAGTCTAAGCTATGGAAGAAGAGATTCAGGTTGCCTTCTTCTTTCCGAACAATAAGCTCCATGCGTATGTGTTGCCTTTCTCAGAAGCTGCTTCAACTCGCTTTGCCCCAATCTAAGTCCATCATGAATTCCATTTGATTAGCTCATAATACAAGAAACTACGTAAAAACGATCCGGCAGTTAATAGGAGGTACCTTGTCCATAAGCCAGTAACCAATGGTTGGCATGTACTGTACTAGATACATTACGGCTAATACAGGCTGAAAGAAAGATCAAGATATATTAGATTTGCACATTACTAAAAAAATGCTGCAGATGAAAACAAGAATAGGATATGCTTTGCTTTGGATGGAGGAAGTACCAATCATTAATAGTTTATTACAAAAAGCTAAATTATACCACAACAGACATTACCATATGGTTAATGATCATATCCTTCCGCATGATTTTAGTACTTCAATTGAATTAAATAAAATATAAAATTCCAAGGAATACAAAAAAATAATAAAATAATAAAAAAAATCTCTACCTGGTATGATATCCAAGCTTCCTTTAGATAATGGGTCATAGCAATAATTGTCAGTTCCGCACACCTCTCTGATGACACACGCTTCTGTCAACATGACAGAATTTAGTTAAAATTAAACAGGCAGGAAAGGAAAAAAAAAAAAATATTAATAAAGGATAAAGATGTGAAATTGGAAGAAATATGTTGTGCCAATACAAAAAGTAGTCCTCTTATAATCCATCTGGTATCTCCAAAAGAGGTAGAGATAAAATAAGTTTCAAGTGAAAGCCAATTTATAAATGCAGTAAGAGGATCACCTCAGCACCCTTTTTTGCTGTAGTGTAGCCATTTGATGTCTCTATTGGCCCAGGACAAACAATGGTCACCTTAATCCCCTTTTGACAGAGCTGCAAGTAACACAACATTGAGATGTCCATAAGAACCAGACATAGAGAACATGATTGTGAAAATTTTTCGTGGGATAAAAATATTGTATTCTTCAGCATTGGACTTTATGCTGAAAATATTAACCATGTACCCCAATACTTAAAGCATGACCAAGTAATATAATCAATAGCAAATACAACATGCCAGCAACCTAGTCAATCAGACACAGGCCTCATGCAGTTTTGTCCATTTGCTTGTTTATTTTCATATACTTATGGTTTGGAAGAAAGGGTTAAAAACTCTAGGATGGCTATTGCCCTCACATGGCTTTATTTTGAATGTAGGCTGAGAAATTCATTGATCAATATGATCACCAAAATGATAGAAGTTAAATTACCGACATCACTGTAACAAAAAGGACACGACATAAATATCATTCTGGAATGCATTAACTATAGAGAAAGCATAAACATGTAGCTTCCATCAATTAAAAGTTAACGATTTTATATTCTAAGGGAGACTGAGCAACTATAATTAAGAGTAGCCAGTGGTTTAAAAGAATACAAATGAAGAAAAGAAACACGTTTATCATGGCAATTTATTAGCTACTGGAAACTCAATCATTGTTGAACTTGTCTGTGTGTGTTCAACGAAAATTTTCAAGGATCTTTACCTGAAACCCCCCAACTATCATATGCTCCAAATGGTTGTATCTATGGTGTAAGTTCGACATGTCTATAATGCAAGATAAGGACAACATAAAACATCCTCGTTCTTTTGTTGAAAATAAGTATATACCTCGGAACGAAAGGATTGAAAGTAACCATTTAATGCAAACTTAGAAGCAGAGTATACAGCCTGTCCTGGTGTTGGTACTTTGCCTGCAGCACTGCTCATCTGCTCATAACGTATAACTCATATCATGTGAATGGCAATAACTGTAATGTAATAGACAGCATAAAAAATGGTTAAACTTTAGAAGGAAAGGATTATCTGTGTGATAAATATATCTCAAGGTCAATCAGCTACGTGCCATTTTTCACGTCTCACTGCTTTAGTTTTGGTGCACGCTAAAAACAGACACAACTAAAGATCTTGTTGATCTCAACATACCACAACAAAATGGCCCCTCCCTCGATTCAGCATGAAAGGTGCCAATAGCCGTGTAAGAGATATTGTCCCCAGAACATTAACGTTGACTGTAGCCTATTCAAACAAAAAAGAATCATCAGTAGTCCTTCAAGGGAAGACCAAATGAAATAGGACCAAGTAGTACATTGGTAATCCTCGCATAAATTTATCTAGTTGACTAGTCTTAACTTGTAACAGTGAGCAGCTGACTGAATAATGGGCCAAATTTTGTTTAAGAGAAAAATAACTATAGTAATTGCACAAGGTCTAACCATCAGAGCGCCTTATTTTCATTCACTTGTTACCTTAAGATCTTCCTCAGTTACATCCAGAGCTGCTGATTTCTGCCAAAAGAAAGGAGGTGGATCAATAAAAGTCATCATTTGCTCAAGATGTGAATCACTTTATGGGGGATTAGCAAGCTATCACATTTATGCACCAAAGACACAACACCAATAATGGAGCTGTAATGTGGTGAATTCTGCATATTCAATTTATAGAAACGGACACATCTAGCACCTTGTTCCGTCATTTGATTTTGGAAAAGTATTTAATCTTTCATGTCAAGCTGTGGTACATTTTCATACCAGTGGACTATATCTAAATATGATATATTGAAGTGTTTGAAAAATCTATTCAACCTAACCAGCACAAATGGAAATCTAGCTTGGCAAACTCTCTTTAGGAACTTCATAAGATAGTTTACACTTTGTAACATATTTTCCACAATGTGAGATCTAATGCATTACAATATAAAATAGATCATTAACAATAGCATGTTGGCATTACAATTACACCCATTCACTATACTGCAGGTTAAAATTTACCATAATGTACAATGATCACTTTCAAATACATATTTTAGTTTCTGTAGTAGTTACTGCCCTCTTCTCTTATCTATTCTATTACTGTGCAATTTGCTCACCCTTCCCCACCCAAGTGCATCCATGCATACTAATTTGAATTCTTTTTCTTTCAATATCTCACAATATTAGTTTTATCTAATACTGGCAAAAACAAAAAAAAAAAACATTTACAAGGAGTCGAAGCTATTATATGCATCTATGTCAAATTGTCGATATCTTGAAATCCTAAATTAATTAGAAATATCTACTTACAGGGCGCTCATAAGCAGCATTATGAATCATATAATCAACACCAGCTCCAGAGAAAAAAGACTCTGCTTTTTCAACTGCCACTTTAAGAGAAGCTTCACCGGATGCCAAATCCAAAGGTAAAATCTTCACTTCGTCGGGTGCATGTTTGCCTGTGGGTGTCCCAGCTACATGTCAATAATAATAGGAATGAAAGACTCGTATAACTTCAGATGAATGGATAAACCTGTGAGTTCCTTCTTAACTCGCTCCAATTCAGCTTCATTCCGTGCAGAAAGAATAAGCTTGGCACCTAAACTTGCCAATTGCTTAGCAAGAATTTCACCTGAAACCCACCATCAAATTCAAAGGGTAAAGAAAAAAAAAAAAAGAGATAATGAAGAAAAAAAGGATAAAGAATCTACGAAAGTGAGTAGTGACCCTCAAAAACGTAGTTGGTTAACATTTCTTAATTGTGGTCAAATTATTATTTCTTGACAAATGACAAAAAACAAAGAGCACCACTATGTATTTTTATTGCAATAGGTTCTACTGAGTTAGATGTTGATCAATCATCCATGATCAATGAGATAAAGCACATTCAACAGTTTCATATTTGGATGGCATCGTTTTGCTTGAACAGAATTTACCACCATCAAAATCAAAAGAATAAGGTCCAATTACTCCACAGAATAAATCCTTCGCTTCATTACCAATGCAAGATTTGGCTTTTTCTTCCACAAATGGAGCAACAGCCCAAGATTCGGATAACAAGGCTCCATCTTTAATATCTAACCAACTACAACAACCTTTTAGTAACAAATGGAGAATTTTTAGAGCTGTCGTGCTCCTCTGCAACAATGATCCAGTAATGATAACAATGCAGCACATAATAAAGCACAGAAAATTTACATATTTGTTATATAAATTGCAATTCAACAGCCAAAAATTGGATATCAATTAAAAAATACAAGAATTCCAAACACAAAGAAGTACTTGATACCTATTCCACGGCTGGCTCCAGTAATCCAAACAACCTAAAAAAAAATCGAATATTTGAAAACCAAGACGCACAAATAAAAGAAATGAATTTTTAAAAAAAGGAAAAACAAATTTTCGTAAATATCGAAAATTCAGATTACCTTGTCTTCAATTTCTTCTCTCTTAACATGCCTCTTGGACGTCAACGTGAAGTCCCCTTAAATTACATATATACATAAAGATAAAAGTTGATACAAGGAGCTGATAATTGGCAATATAAAAGCTAATATACCTATTATAAAAAAGATAATAAGTAAACAATGAAGTTGGGAGAAGTACCATCAGAAGTGATGAACTTGAAGAGTAACAGAAGAAGAAGGAGAGAGAGGGAAATGAAGAGCAGAGGCAGCATCGGAGCTCACCGGTCAGGGTTTTGTTCGGTTATCGTTAGATACAGATAAACTGTCATTAGACCGTCTCTCTATATTTTTATTACTGTTTCGTTTTTGGATCTTATGTGATCTGTTTGGGCCCATTATCCTTTTCTTTGGGTACATCGGAAAGCAAACCCATATTTTTTTTTTTCGAGAAGAAGCCCATATTGTTTTTCTCAGAAGAAGCCCAAATTTTGTTTAACCGTAATATTTATATTGAAAAAGAAAAAAAAAATATATATATATAGTTTCTGATAAAATACTTATATTACTAAAAATCTTTTAAATACTTTAACAAGAATCTATATTTTTTTCTTGGTTTAAGTGATCTCATTACTACGGACCGCAGAATCCGACTCGACGCTTGATTACAGTTAAATATTTATATTTTTTATAATTAATTAAAACTTTAAAAACATAATTTTTATATTTAATAATTTGATATAATTAAGATGATTTTACTTACAATTTAAAATAATTAAATATCCAACTATTTATACCTTTGGTCTAACCTAAACCTTGTCCCAAGTACGAAGTTGCAAATCACGAAGCCCATTTAGATTCTATGGATAAGAAGTCAAAAGTAAATAAAAATTAAGAAACAAAAAGGAAATGGAAAGGGCCAAAACAGAAAGGAACCCCTTTTTTTCAATTCAATCAAATTTTTGCTCAAGTCTCATATATATCTTTCCTCTAGATATATTCTGATAAAGAATTCTCTGTTTCTTCCATATTCTCTCTTTCTTTCCATTTATAAATTTGCAGGAAAAGTTCTTTCTGCGACAACAAAAGAGAAATCAGCTATTGAGACATTGGGTAAAAGAGAAAATTGTGAGAGATGTCCACGGCCTTAGCTACTATGAGGCTCTTGTTAACCACTGCATCCACCACTTCTCTTTTTTCTTCTTATTCTTTAGACTTTCCCTCCAAATCTCTTAAAACAGGGAACCCTATTCTCAATCATACATATCTTTCCAGAAGGAAAAGCCAATCTCTCTCTAACCCGACGGTATATCCCTTTCTGTAAAATGGTGTCTTTGTTAGCTTTGTTTTGTTGTATCATGGTGTTTAAATGTTGGGCTTTTGTGGACATATTCTTTTTAGAAGCAAAATTGAACAAGTGTTTATCTCTGAATTGGATTTGACAGATTTTCTTTGTATTCACAATGACAGTGCTTAATTTATTTTGGTTCAAAAATGAGATTTTTAGAGATGGTTATTGTTTTTTTTGGTGTCTAATGAAATGAGTTGGTTCTGTATTTGTGCACGCATGAGTAGGGCCTAGTTTCTACTTACAGAATAGTGATTCCTAAAAGGACCACGCCTTTTGTTTAAAATTTTTGAGATGCTATGCATCTAATGCTACGAGGTATATTATTGTTCTCTGATAGGTATTCCTAATTTCGTGTTCTGATACGATATTCAAAGATGTTTACATTTCATATGAATGAACATTACTGGCATATCAAGCTTTTGTAAGCCCATCAAATCCAGTGCTTCCTTATTCAATTAAAAACAGCAAGGATTTAAAGCTTACTAAATAGATCATCATTCTCCATTAAACAGATATATATTTTGAGATTGTCAATGTGTTCTAATGATCCCTCATATTTGACACCTTAGGATTTCCTGTATTTATTTTCCAATCACTTTCAAACATTATTCATCTATTGATGCTAGTTGCTGATGTAATGCTTTGCTAAATTGAGCTGATATTATGATCTTTGTGCTTCTTATATAGTAGTGCAGTGGTGATCAAGCAGACTCAAGCTTTATACAAGCTTGCGAGGTGCCTACTATTTAAAAAAGAATAAAAAAAGGGAAAGTATTTAAAAAAGACTGAAAAAAAAGGAAAGTAAACTTATTGAAAAGATACCTGAAAGCGAATATGAGCTGAGATTGTTTGATCACCACTGCCTGTGTTCAGTTGGTTTTCACTAATGATTTACTACCAGGTCCTCTGTTTTTATTTACTGGCAATAGTGGCTTTGTGGACATATAAGAAGAGATCAGGACATGGATTACTGGAAAGATGAAGAGGAGATTATGGCGTCCTTGTTTGATCATAATGGAGATACTGGTACCCAAATTCCAAGTCAAGCCCAATCTATTGTGGAAGGATCAAGCACTACTGTGGTGTCAGAGTATAAGCCTATTCCTGATGTAGACTATCTACAGGTGTGTAATCTTTCCATAGTAACCTTGTTGTTTAGCTGAGAAATTGTTTTCCTGATTCATTATAAAAAAGTGAAAAATCCAACCTAATCCCAGTGTCATCAAGAGCGCTAACCGCCCTTGAGGCAACAAGGTTCTCCATCGCATGAGGCGCCACCCAAGGGGCTCACCCAAGTGAAGTGGGGAATTCTAAATAACTCAAATGTAGAATCCTATATTCGTCCAAAAAGCATTAGATAACATGCAATTCTAGATTTATTATTAAAGAATCAAAACTAGGTCAAGCATTTAGAATTATGCATCCAAAGATTAGTTCCAGAAAGCACATTAGATAATTTAGAATTCTAGATGAATTGTTGAAGAATCTAAACAATGCCATTGAAACTTAAAATCCTGTTTCCTAAGGTTTCTCATTTTTAGTTGTCATCTCTAGTTTCACGTTGAGTTGTTCTATTCGCTATTTTCTTCTTCACGTTCGTGTAACAGGCTTTGTCTTTTCATGCAACAGAATTGCCTACGTACTTCTTTTTTAACTGTTAGATTTAATTTACTCTAATTCTTTTATTGGCTGTCGAACTTCCCAATTTGTATCCACTTTCTTTTTCTTCCCATATTTGATGTACTTATTTTTAACGGTTAGATTAGATTTAGATCTAATTTAACAGTTGTCAGACTTTCCATATATATACCTCTATTAATCGTTGATATTTTAATATCTGCATAGGGAAATAGCAAAATTAGTTTGAGGCACTTGCCTATATCTCATGTTGCTTTGCTGCGTGGTGCCTAGTTGAAGGTGCCTTGCTTCAAGGTATACAATGTTCCTACCCCTCCTTGCCTTGTCTTAGCACCTAGGCGAGCCACTTAAGTGCCTGGTGACAACACTGTGATCCACCTATTTTAAATGCCAAACAAACACTATGCTGCTTTGATATTTCATTCGGGCTATGGAGAAAGTTTAATCACAATAATTCATGCACGTTTCAATTTTATCATTAGAATGGTTAAATGGTCTTTGACTAACCCTGGCAGTTTATCGTAGATGATAATCTTCCTTTCGAATAGAAATGTTCTGGAAAACACAAAGAAGAACCTCAATTAGATTGTCTTTCTTCTATGCTTGCCATTTTTGGCGTGTCGCTTCTCAAAAGAATTATTTATTTTAAGTTATGCCATATGTGCGATGCTTTGATCACACTCTTATATCACAAATTTCAAGTTTCAAATCTCTTTCAACTTCCTTAGTCTTTTTTTCTTATTTAGTTAATTCTTAGGGTCCTTGAAATCTGTCTTCGACTCTTTGTCACCAAGTTTTACATACATATATTCTTTTTTGCAGGAGCTATTGGCCATTCAACAACAAGGGCCTCGATCTATTGGCTTTTTTGGGACAAGGAATATGGGATTCATGCATCAAGAACTCATTGAGATCCTTAGTTATGCTTTGGTTATCACTGTAAGATGCATTACTTCAGTCTTTATATTTTAGATTTACATGTGGCCTACGGTTATTTACTCGACATCAATTATCTACTCAATGCTGAGTCTTCACTTCTTTGCATGTTGTTTATACCTGTCATACATACTCGTCATTTAATTTCTTTTATATATAATTATTTATTTATTTTTTTTATATATAGGAATGCTAATTTAATTCAAGTGTTATCCTTTTATTATCAAGTAAAATATCGATGTTTAAGATTCATAATTGAATTAAATTAAAGTTCAAATATTAGTCACTATCATAATAATAGATCTACTTAGCAGATAAGTTAGAGCTAAAATATTTATCGTTGTTTTTAATTATAATATTAGATGGTATTTTTTTTTCTAGAGAGATTAATATATATATATATATATAATGGTAATCTATAATAAATTAGTAGTTTAATAGAAATTCTTTTAACTAATAATAATGGGAATATTTCGTTTAGAACTTAATGAAACTCATGAAATCTCTTAATTAAAAAATAAACGGTTAAGAATATCTATATAAATCCTTAATAGCTAATATAATTCTTTCATTTAGCTTCCCATTTAGTATTAATAATTAATATGATATTAATTCTTTCACTTAGCTTTCCCTTTTCCTTAAGTTTCCTGATGTGAGTATAGTTGTAGCTTGACATTTTACATAATTTTAACTTTAGTTAAAATAAATGTTATACCCAAACCCACTACTTATACTCCAAAAAATCTCCAATAAATCCACCGGTGCTATTATGCTTTTGGGTGTCGAATGCAAATCTTAACCCTGTGCGATATAGTCTTCAAACAATCCCTCTCCCTTGGATACTCAGGGCATTAATTGTTTCACTTAATTTCCCTTTTTCCTTAAAGTTCCTAATTTAAATATAATTGCATCCTAGTGTTTTACGCCTAAGGATTCAATAGAGTTGGTGTAAACAAAAATATTACAGAACTATAGGAATCACTACTATTTAGAATTAAAATTAAAATTAAAATCTAAAAATTTGCCGATAATGAGAACTGAGAAGACTAATTGAAATAAAAATTAAGAGAACGTGCATAATAAGAATACACAAACATAAAATTAAGAAAAGTTTTTAATATGGATGGTAAATGGTAATGAGAACATTTTCAACGTGTTTTAAAGGAGAAAATAAATAGTATGGAGAACCTTTTTGTTCTTGATGATAAATGAAAGGAATGTGTATTGCAGTTTCTTATATAGTGCACAACAATTGTAATCTAAATCCTAATTGAGAAGTTTTATACTAATTAAAATTCCTAATTTAAATATAAATTAAAAACTGTTAATTAATATAATAGGAATATTTAGTAATTGGCCCTCTAATTTAGAAAAATAATTGACAAAAATCTTTTAATTTGAAATTTTAATTAAAGAAATTGTTTTGCTACTTAGTTTCCCATTTAGATATTAGATTGACGAAATCTTTCAATCATACACTTGGTTTCCTGTTTATTTATTAGTAGTTCCAATTTAATATTTTAACTAAAAATATTTGAATAATGTGCTCACAAACAGTCCCTATTGGAATCTTTAATGTCTTTAACTGGTTCTTTTGGTTTAGAGTTTTCGCAAATTTTTGTGGTTTAAAAATTAGTTTATAGAATTATATTCCTTAAGAATAGTTTTTGGATTAAGTAGTAAACTAACGTAGTCAATCAAATGAAAAGTTTCTTAAAAATAATTATTTTATTTTATTTTTTAGCCAATCAAAATAGAGGGTAATTTTTCATTATTAAATTTACGGTGTCTTTTTTTTTTTTCTGGTCATAATGTTCCCCTCCTCTTTTGTACTTTTATACGTATTATAAATTATAAATATTATAGATATTTATCAAGTTCCTGCATAAATTTCGGTTGCAGAAAAATCACATTTATACATCTGGTGCTTCTGGGACTAATGCAGCTGTTATCAGAGGTGCTTTAAGGGCAGAGAAACCAGAGCTGCTTACAGTAATCTTGCCTCAAAGTTTGAAAAAGCAACCATCTGAGAGCCAGGAGTTATTGGCCAAAGTATGAGTTTAATTATGATATTTATTCATGCAACACTCTGACAATCTGCTGGTTATTATTATTGCACTTTTGGAGGTGTTTTTATTTGTATTTATATAGTTGTTTCAGGGTGAATTCTATTCTTCCCTAGTCAAACAAGTACATGTGCATACCATATAATTCAGTTTGTTTGGAATTATATGTCTGTGAAAGTCACAATATTTTAAGGACGCAATCTGTGCTGATTGTACAGTTAGTCAAAAGAAAGATCTCTGTTTACACAAGGGCAATACAACTCCTAATTTCTTTTGAACTATTCACAAGCTTATACAGTGTGAAACTCTTGTGGCCAGCCTGTTTGATATCTGGTTTGTTGCTTTGAGCATTGTCTTCTGTTGAGATGATTATATAATCACAAGGAGTTTGTTGTGGCTGAAGGGATGATGCTTCAAATGTGGGAATCTTAATTTTTTTAATTATTGTTTTGCCTATATTTGAATTCAAATTCTAGGAATAAATGGAGCTTATGCGGATATTGAAGGAAAATGATATTGAGCATTTATTGGCAAGGTGCCGAAAAAGTTCTAGATTCAGTAGTAAAAATAACAAATATCCAGCTTTGGAGGTAACTTGTTGCATAATTATATTTTGGGTTTGCAGGTGCAGAATGTGATAGAGAAGCCTCACAATGATCACTTACCACTCATTGAAGCCAGCAGGTTTGCACAAACATTTTACCTTCTAGTACATAACTTGACACTAAGCTATTAATCTGTCTTAATTTTTGAGGTACATATTTTTTTCTTTAAGTTTCCTTCTACTAGCAAGCCTATCAGAGTGAGAAATTTGTGATAAGTTTGTCAGAAGCAAACAATTGACAAAATCACTTGAAACACAAAGTTTAGTTTCACTTTCAAATTAATAATATGAGCTTGATGTCCTACTAATACCTGGCAAGTCCTTCAATTCCAATTCTTGGCGTTTGAATTAGTGGGAATTATATGGCTTATTTGCAGTGAAGTTCTTCACAAAATCATCTTTTTAGTTGGATAACTGTGAATGTCTGATATTTTTTTGATAAAAAATTGCAGGCTATGTAATATGGACATCATATCACATGTACAGCAAGTCATTTGCTTTGCCTTCCATGATAGCAAGTTGCTCATGGAAACTTGTCAAGAAGCTAAAAGCCTCAGGAAAATTGTGACTCTCTTTTACCTGGACTGAAGCAGTTGCTTCATTTGGTCTACACAGTACACAGTTATTTGTACACAGGGATTTGTGGGAGAGGAAGGGATTTTGCTTATTCTTTTGCCTGTAAATTAGGAGATTAAGTGGGGTGAAGTGCTTTAAACCTTGCAAATTGTTACAGTGGTGAAAGGAGCCAATTTGCTCCTCTTCATTTTTGCAAGATGAGAAATAGGTTCTCATTCACTATTTTCAGTAGAAACAGTTGGAATGAGAAAAATGAAACATTCATATTTAATAATGCCTTCATGTTGGCTTCTTTGGTGGCATATGCTAGTTATTATTTATGTTTGGTGCAAAAAATATTCTATATTTTGTTGATTCTTGCATTAGAGAAAAATGTTGCTTCTTAATTTATTCTGTGCTATAGCTAATACACATGTATGGAAATTTAAGCTCCCATTTTCCATGTGTTTGGAAATCTAGCTCATGTTATCTAAATTTACATTTGGAATGTTCAATCTAAATTTTCCATCACTTTTAAGTTGGTGCGATGTGCATATAAAAGTGGCATATTCTAACAGTAAATGCATGTGCGATTTAATTCAAATTTTCCTCCTTTATATGTATATAAATGCGTTCTAATGGTAATTGCATTTACTATCTCGTTTGAATTTTCCTCTTTTATATGTATATAAAGGCATATTCTAGTGTGATAAGTGCATGTACGATTTGGTTTAATTTGAATCTCCGTCCTTAGTACTCTGGAAAAAAAAAAGAAAGTTGGTGCAATATATGTAAAAATCTAGGAGGAATAATTTCACAATTTCACATAAGAGCGAAAATTTAAAAAAAAAAAAAAAAAGATTAAGCGAAGGACTAAAATGCAATGAGAGTAAATTCTAGGGGTCATGTTGTTAGTTCTCTCGCAACCAACCTGACCTTGTAAATCCGAGCAAACATTGCTTTGGTGTAAATGACGTCGTTTTCGGAATCGCTCGCTTATTTATTTCTCGTTTTCTCCCAGAGATAGCTCAAGAACTTTCTTCTCTCAGCAAAAACAAAACAGACGCAAATAGAGAGAGAAAGCACACTGAAATGGCGGCGAGAGGAGCTTTGCTGAAGTACCTGAGGGTGAACGTGCTGTCCCTACCTCAAAACGCTCGTGCCAGTACCGGCCTTGTCAATCTTTCCTTTAATGCGATAGTGCGCCGTTTCTGCGAGGAGGTGAGGGGCTCCTTCCTGGACAAATCCGAGGTCACAGATCGTGTTGTCAATGTCGTCAAGAACTTCCAGAAGGTTGATCCTTCAAAGGTAATTCCTTTTCGCTTCCTAGACTAATACTTATTCTTTTATTGATTTAATTGTATGATTATGGATTTCTATAGATAAAATTGATTTTTGCGGGACATAATTTTCTATGCCTAAGATAAAAGCCTACAGATTGCACAGCTGCAAGGGTGTACCAGGATTATAAGTGTTTTTTTGTAGGGAATTCTTTTTAATCATTGGAATGTCCAACTGAAATATGTGCTGATAGGTTTTGTTTATAAGGGAAATAAGTGGTTTTTTAGTGCGAGACTTTTGTTTATATAGGTCTTGGTTCGTTATCCTGTATTTCCTCTATAAATAGTGCATATGATCTCTAAGTTTTGTGCTAACTATGCTCCTTTTAACTGGTTGCTTTGCTTGTTTTTTCTGCTGGGGCTCAATCAATTTGCTTCTGTTGTTTGAAGGTTTCCAGATTTCCAGGCCAATCATGTTTGTCTTGCTGATTTTAGTCACTTTCAATGAAGATGCTATAGTGTTTGCATTTCCATTTATTCCAGGTTGATAGAGAGCACTATAATTGAACAAAATTTTGAAAATTCTGAAATGTTGTTATTTTTGCAGAGATTTAGGAATTTTGAATCAGATACAGAAACGATAAAAAATAGAGGTCTTGCACGGAATTGGCCAAAGCTACGTTTTTTGTAGATTGTTAAACTGCAATTGTGATTCATTAAATTACAGCATCTATATGGAAAATTTTGTTCCATGTGGCTTTCTCATGCTACATTTTGCTACATGTCAAAATCAGCAGGACCTAGTGTGGTGCTGATATGCAGCACCTTTTGCTGCTGTGTCAGTTTTGGATTCAAGGAACTTCTTTTTGTGCTATTTCTTATTTGGTTGTGGTTCTCTGTCGCCGTTTTTCCCTGGATTAACAACTTAAAACCGTGAATCAGTAGCATATGCAAAGAAACTTTTCATGGAGAATTGTGGAGAAAGGGATTTTTTCACTCAATTTGATGGTTCTGTTTACTAGATCCCCTTCCCTTTGTCCCAACTTCCCTAGAAATAACCATTTTCATGATCTAGATCCTTATCCTTAGTGCTTCAAAAGCTGGAGAACTTCAACTTATAGGAGAACTGAATTGACAATTGAGAAGGCATTTATGGAATATTTACTAATTGCTCAATAAATTGATTTGAAGGAATAATCAAAGCATGGTACCCCGTGCTTTATGGTTAGGGATATTATGTTTCATTTTCCATGTTTGTGGATATGTTATATTTTAAATTCAAACAAAGAATGTGAGCATGGAAGATTATTGTAACACAAGGAACTTGGATGAAGTAGTTTTCTTTCATTAATCATTAACATTGTTATTCACTTGGTTTGGTGGCTCATCTTGTGCCTTATCATAAACATACAATTCAATCCATTGGTCTTTAATCTCTAGTGAGTTTAGTATTTAAATTGGCTCATATTATTAAGGAAACATCTCAAATCAAAAGGATCATGCTAGAGAGATTTTGCGTGTAGAATGAGAGCTTTTGACTGTTCTGTCGCCATTATCCTGTTTTATTTTATAAATCATATATTGCCAAATTCATATGATTTGGATAATAGAAGATGGAGCTGAGGTTTCAAGATCTTTGTGCTTATTATGTCTTATCTGTATTTGCATACAAAGGCAATGGAATGTTCATTTTCTGTGTATTAATCATTTCATGATCTTTGAGTTGTTGAATTTTAAGTAATCGACTAAAAAATTGTCAGAGAATGAGAGAACCAATGAATGCATTGATGATGATGTTAGATAATGGATGGATTTTGTTAGGGGCAAGTGAATTCTTCATATCTCATGATCACCTATTTGTGTAATTAAAAATTTTCTCATATACATGATATGTAAAGATTAAAAATGACTATATTTGACAAAAGGCAAGAGTAGCACAAGTTGGGGACAGGATGAGAGTAGAACATCTGAGACAGTTTGGTTGTGCCCTACGTAAACTCTAAGCATTCAATTTGTAAATGCAATACATTGATGGTGGAGGGGAAGAGGTAGACCTAGAACCACATGGAGGGAAGTTGTCTTGAAATGAAAGATCTACTACTACTTCGCATTATTGTTGATCTATTCATGAACATAATAGAATGGAAGTAAAGGATTTATATTACCATTTCTAACTAGTTCCAAGTTAAAGTTTAGTTGTTGTTGTATGCATAATTCATAAGTTAAGATCTATTACTACTTGCCATGCATTCCTTTTGAGAAAATTTCTATGTTGGTTATTTTTTATTTTTGTTCTTACTTTTAGTTATGCCGACTGAAAAAGCTATGCATGATCAGAAGATCATCATATAGAGAACCTTTAGGCATAAACATGATCCTGGTTGATCTGTTTTTCTCCTTTTCAGGTCACACCAAATGCCCATTTCCAGAATGATCTTGGGTTAGATAGCTTGGACACTGTGGAGGTTGTGATGGCTCTTGAAGAAGAATTTGGGTTTGAGATTCCAGATAATGAAGCTGACAAGATCAGTTCTATCAGTCTTGCTGTCGACTTTATAGCTTCACACCCTCAGGCGAAATAGCAACACTGAAAAATTTCCAAGTATTATTTTGATCTTTCTGTGAGGGATTAGCAATCTCAGTAAAATTCTCAGAGTCCTTGTCTGTAATTTCTTTCTGAACAAAATGTTTGGGATACCTTGGATTTATCCATTCCTGAATTCTGTTTGAAAAGGATTGTTTTTTGGTATTTGTAGACTGAAATTCTACACTTGGAGATGGAGAGGATTGTAGTGGTACAATGAGCAAGACAGCTGGTTGAACAGTTGTTGTTCATTGCCTATATGAAGTTTCATTTCAATAAAAATTTGATAGATCATTTCCTAGCAGAATTTTGATTGGCCTGGAAATTGTTATTGGTACATTTCTATATGGTAAATTGAATTACATACGAAAAATCCAGGAGCTTATTGGCCTGACCTAGCTTCTCATTTTGTGTTGTTTCATCCTTGGATTGAACTTAATTGGTTGATAAGACAGTTGTGTATTTTGATTGGGTAACTGATGGGTCCCAGAGGTTTCTGATTGGCCAGTTTGGCCTTTAATACATCACCGGTCCCCATAGCATATGCATTCGTTGATACTTCACCAGAGGGGCTGGACCCAGAGTTGTAGACATATGGAAGACTTTGAAAGAGTCTGGGAAAAATGAGAGTCAACTAAACAGAAGACCATTATAAGTCTGTTTAGTTCCACTTCCATAATTGCCCTTGCTTTTGGGAAGAATTGCATCAATGCTTAGAGTTGTAGCTTCTTGGAAGTAGGGTGTGATTAACTTTTTGTCCTGGATGTTTAAAAGGGAGGAACTAGGAAGCATGTTTCTCATGATATTTCCTTAATACAAGTAATTTGTTTCACACATTATTATTATTATTATTATTATTATGCTATTTATTGAGTTGTTACTCACTTATTTCTATTGCATTTTTTCAGAATTTTGGACAGTCAGTATAAAATAAAAGGTACATTATTTAACAAATTAAGGGATTCCTTAAAAAATAAAATCTCTCTTATTAATTAACCATATGCTTCATAAAATATAATTGGACAACGAAACGTCCTTTGTACATTCTAATTGGTCAGGAAAAGGTATCCATAATGCAATTAATCAACAAAAGATGCTCTTATCTGTAACTTTCCAAATCATATCATCAGCTAATAAAACCAATTGTCATCCAAATAAAAACCCACTAAACAAGCACAAGACCCACCCCACTTAGAACGCCAAGCTATTGGCCCATGGTCAACCGTCAAAGCAACAGATAATGGTACAGCTGTAATTAACTCAAAAACCCTGGACAGTTTAGAATCAAGCTTCCTTTAACTGGTTAGTGTTTTGGGTTCTGACCACACAAGTAGAGCACTGCCATTTTCCTCAAAATGGCTGGGCTGACTGTAATAAAGCTTCTTGTTGCTCTTAAGTTTTTGTCCTGTTTGTTTATTTTTGTGAATTTTTCAGCTGCTGAGATCATTTTTGAGGAGAAGTTTGAAGGTAACTTTCGTTGTTGTTTTACTTTCTTTCTTCTTTGGGGCTAAATCTTTGTGATTTATGTTTTTCTAAATGCAAATCTTTGGTTAAGAAACCCAACTACTCTGTTTCACTTATTTCGTTAATTATTATGTTGTCTTTCCATGTCATCAGCTGGAAAGCTTATGCTTTGTCAAGTAACTCTTGGACAGTAGTTTACGTGGTTTTTCTTTGTGCCTGTCTGCTCTGTTTGGTTTATCAGAAAATGCAATAAAGAAAAAAAATATGATTGAAAAAAAAAAAAAAAGCTAGAAGTTGAATTTTGTGATTAGCTTTTTGCTATACTGCTGATGCAAGAAATGATTTTTGCTGAAATTGCTCCTCTTTGTTGCTGAAAAAGCTCAAGCAAGAATGATAAAGTTTTGAACTTTTGATAGTTACTAAAAGATTATTATTAGTTAAGTTATTGTCATTTGAAATCAATTCTCCACCTGCCCCAAGCCCTTTCATTAATTTTCTTTTTCCTGGGTGAAAGCCTTCTGGATTGATTTCAACTTGATTGATGATTTGAAGTGACATTTTGTTTAGCTAGTCCTTTTTTATTGAATTAACTCGCGTTAGAGATCGATCCAGCAAAATTTTTGTTCTTCCAATTGCTGAGAAGTGGAGATAAACGAGTAGAATGGAAAATTGGAAATTTATGGCCTTTTCAGTTTATTTCTTTATGTGGTCATGTTTCACAAGCATAAAGCTGATGATATAACTAAAACTTTGTGTCCGCTTCTGCTCCTGTTCAATGAAAAGCTTGACTTATTGTGAAATCAAATGATCAATCATGCAAGTGTTCTTTGTGATAGGCTTTGAACCCTTGGCTTTCTAGGCCATTTTCAGTTGAAAAGTCCACTGCATTTTCTAATTTCTTTTGTTTTCTTGGTGGAAAAAGATGGGTGGCAGAGCCGCTGGGTTAGATCTGACTGGAAGAGAAGTGAAGGAAAGGCTGGCACGTTCAAACATACAGCCGGAAAGTGGAATGGAGATCCTGATGACAAAGGTAATACTCTTGCTACTTTAGTGTTGGTTAGATTCCAAAACAAGGGAGTGCTTTCAATTGTTTTGTGTATGAATGGGTTGGCAGAATGCATACCTATTGGAAAGGTAACAGGTAATGTAATTCAGCTGAGAAGAGAAACTGTTAATGAGTAATCACATCAAACGAATTTTTATGTACAGAGTAGTGTTTAACAGAAGCTCTGCTTTTAAATTTGAAGGGAGACGTAGTACACTCTTTGATATGTCTTCTGGATGGAATTTTTTCTGGGAATGTTCCTTACTAGTTTGTTGAAGTTCTTTCAATATTTTGGCAGTTGCTTAAATATGATAGCAACTTGGTGATTAGTGATTTGGCAATATCACTAATAGTTATCTTGCTTAATTACAAACACTGCTTTTACTAAGTTGCTCACGCAATGAACTGTAGTTGGATGAGCCGAAAGCTTGATTCAAATATGTGTTGGTTTTATGGCTGTGACTCAGTTAAAGTAGCAGGTGGACAGAACCAACAATACAATCTATTAGATTTTGAGCATTTTAATGTTCACTATGTTGCTACTTTCAATTTTTATCCTCAGATTTTTAAACCAAATTATTTCTTAAATGTAAAACGCTAAATTAACTGTACAGGCTACTGAGTTATCTCCAATGAGTTGCAACCAGAAGATTGTTTATTTAAGTTTTGATTTGGACGTTTGATAGGTATCCAGACAACTGGTGATGCCAAACATTTTGCAATATCTGCAAAGATCCCGGAGTTCACAAACAAGAATAGAACATTGGTCCTTCAATATTCTATACGGTTTGAGCAGGATATTGAATGTGGCGGCGGTTACATCAAGCTCCTTTCTGGTTATGTAAATCAAAAGAAATTTGGCGGAGACACTCCATACAGGTTTATCTTTTATACTATAGCTGTTATTGTTGTTTAATGTCTTTTGGCTTATGTTTTGAAAAAATACATTAGTAAAATGTCAATTGCCTGCCCCTTTCATCACTGCAGATTTCAATTCCTTATTCGAGACAACCGCTATCTGCTAAAGCACTCATATTCCGTTTTTTTTTTTTTTTTCCTTTCTTGCCTACTTGTTTCACAAGCATAGGCTTTGTATTGATACTGAATTTCTTTTTCTGCAGTTTAATGTTTGGACCAGATATATGTGGCACACAAACAAAGAAGCTGCATGTCATACTGTCGTACCAAGGCCAAAATTATCCGCTGAAGAAGGAATTGGAATGTGAAACAGACAAGTTGACTCATTTCTATACATTTATTCTAAGGCCTGATGCAAGTTATAGCATCCTGATTGATGGCCGAGAAAGGGATTCTGGAAGCATGTACACAGATTGGGATATTCTTCCTCCAAGAAAGATTAGAGATGTGAAGGCCAAAAAGGTTTCATTTAAGATTTTAGAAGCTGGATATTTATCTGGCTAATGACCAGAATCTGATAAATTTTTTGGTCGTCCTTGTTGTTTACCCTCTTAACAAATTTGTTTCTACTATTTTACAGCCTGCAGACTGGGATGATAGCGAATATATTGATGATCCTAATGCTGTCAAACCTGAGGTATTAAACCTTTTGTATCCTTCTTATTATTCAGTGTTCATGTTTTGTAATTATAGTGCATAAAGTACATTTATTTTTGTTTGATGTTGCAGGGATATGATAAAATTCCAAAAGAAATTCCTGACCCAAGTGCTAAAGAGGTAAGCTGATTATTTCTTTTTCAGAAGGAACTTGAATGACTTTGACAAAATATGAAAAAGCTAAGCTAATATGTTGCCGGTTCTTTACTCTATTAGCCTGATGATTGGGATGACGAAGTGAACGGCATATGGAGACCGCCAAAAATACCAAATCCAGCATATAAAGGACCATGGAGGCCCAAGGTATGATATTGCTACTAACTAAAGCATAAATCTTTTTATTCATTGCAGTTTTTCATTGGTGTAACTTTTTATCATACTGGCAGAGAATCAAGAACCCCAATTACAAGGGGAAATGGAAGATCCCTTATATTGATAATCCAGGTATTCTTATACACATCTGTTTATTTTGTACTGCCATTCCCAGATTGAAAGTGCTCAAACTTCTGCTGTAGAAATTTTACAATAAAGAGTTAACCCTTTCTTTTTTTTTTCCCTCTAATCTACATCTTTCCCCCATAATATTTCTAGAGTTTGAAGATGATCCTGATCTTTATGTGCTTAAGCCAATAAAATATGTTGGAATTGAAGTTTGGCAGGTAAGAATTATCAAATATTCTTAGTTCTACATGCCTTGATCTCTATGTTTCGACCAATGATTTTATTTTCTAAGATCAATCATGTGTTATTATTTGTCGGCATGCAGGTCAAGGCCGGATCAGTTTTTGACAATGTTCTGATATGTGATGATCCAGAATATGCAAAAGAAGTGATCCAGGAAGTATTTGCCAATAGAGAGGTTTGTCCTGTTCTCTTGTGGTGGTGGTGGACGCTAGCTTCTCAATGTCATATTTTAATTATTCTTATGATGTGTTTTGTTATAAAATGTGGTTGCTAATATAGCTTTTATCTTTGCAATTTCAGATAGAAAAGGAAGCATTCGAGGAAGCAGAAAAAATAAGAAAAGCCCGAGAGGAAGAGGTTATTTTCCAGACAGTTTTGTTACTCTGTTATCTGTTGCTTTTGTGAGTTTCCGATCTCTAAGTAACTTTGAATCCTTGCTTCTGCAGGAAGCTCAAAGAGCTAGAGAGGAAGGTGAAAGGAGGAGAAGAGAAAGAGGACATGATCGGCGCTACCGAGATAGATACAGAGATAAATATAGAAGGGTTTGTAACTCATATGCCTATATGTTATATCATACCATTTTTTTTTCCTGCCAGCTATTCATGTTTCATGAGAGCCTGTCATGAGTCTCAAAGAGGGTTCTGACCTCTATTCCTTTTTGTAACTTGTGAGGCTGTGTCCATGGCCAACATTTTTTGGAGCATCTTAAAAAGTTTAATGGCATTATGTCTGCAATATTTGGCTTATTTTTATTCAGCCATCTCTAGTTTTATTCATGAATACAAATTCTGATTCAAATGTCTTATTTTGCAGCGTGATTACTTGGACGACTATCATGTAAGATTCTAAACTCTTCCTTTTCCTATCTCTTCAAAAAGCTAATTTAGTCACCTTCTACTGCTAAAATATACCCCAAAAGAATTTTGTTGTTACCTGTGAAAATATGCCCATTTGATCCTCTATGCAACTGCTAGAACGGACCTTCCATGTCTGTTGTCTATATTGAACTTAAGCACCAATTTAACAAAATACTTTTATTTCTTTGAATCTGTCATTCAGGATGAGCTGTGAACGATCCTTCGCTTTCTTGTTTTTTGGAGTCCTGAAAACGGCCACCTTGTTCTTTGGAGTCCTGAAAACGGCCACCGACGCTTGGAATTGGAGATCAACCATAAAAACTTTTAGAACAGTTGTGATTCTTGTACCATTTTCAGCTGTAACTGTCATAAAAACTATATTGAAGAAATAACATATTTGCTCCTGTGTCCAATTTATATGGATTGAAATTAATTTCTTTAGATCATATGTTTACATGCTTCCAGTATTTCTAATCTACTATTTTGTATAGTCGAATGATATCCAGAAATTATTCTATTTTCGACAGGCTTTTTATTTGGTCATATCCACATTTTAATGAAGGAAAATTGCTTCAAAGTAGAAGAAGAATTGATTTTGCACATACACATCACAATTAAATTAAGTGGAATCCTCTTTAAAAGAGAACCTGGACCTTGACTCATGGTTGGCTTGTTTTTCTTGGTGAAAGATGATTCTCTATTTCAAGAACCGTAAAATTCATCAATTTCATGATAGTACACGATAGAAAATGAACATAAGATTTAAAAATTAAAAAAAGCGAAAAATTCAAGTAAATTGGTTGATCACAAACCAGGTCAACCTCACTGTAAACTTTGGATTAAATTTAGATTAAAAGATTGGAATACGGGCTAAGCCGGAGCTTCCCTCCAATCTAACCCATTCATAGCCCTAACTACAACCATCCCAGCTGTGCTAGCTATTAGTGCAATCAAAAATCACTTGATAAAAATACAGAGGACTCTATTGCTTTAATACAGAGAATCTAAAGTCTGATCCTCCGGGTTTGTGGAAACAAAACGTTCAGACAACTCATCTTCTTCTAACAGCAGAACCCGGCCCTCGCTGAACTGCTGCTGCCGAAGGGGCACCTGCCTGACCCGTGGCTTGTTCCTCAGGCAGATTCATAGCTTGAGTTACGGCATTCATCACTATGAGTCCAAGAGGAATCAAGTACATCCACTGGAACAAAGAAAATTAAATGAGGTCCAAATGCAATTTAATTTTCTGTCTTGGAGTATGTTAGGAATTATACAGATAGAGACCACACGAGCAGATAAATAAATACTCACATATTTAGCCCAGAAAGACCTTTCTGGTGGTTGTACAGCTTCACCCTCTCCATTTTCTCCAATGGTTTCCTCAGTAAATATTGGAGTTCTGCCAAAGGTACACAGGTTTAAACAATGCTTGAGATACAAATATAAGCAACAATTTTCAACCAAAACCACAAGGAAAGACATTTATACAGGGGGAATATGGAGTATCCCTTGTAAAACATTGAGTTTTTTCCTCCAGTCATATTTCAAATATCAAACTATTTAACAATTTATTAAGTAAATTAATGGAAAAAGAAAAATGTATCAATTGAACATGGGTGAATAAGTAAAATGTGGCAAAAGGATTTTGACGAACTAGACCCGAGAAGCTTGTGAGAATGGTTGCAACCGATACTCTAACAGACTCTTTCTAATAGAAGCTTGTGAGAATGGTTGCAACAGATACTCTAACAGACTCTTTCTAACATTTATTATCTGATTATGTTATAATAAGTACTTTGGACCTGGACAGGGCTACTTCAAAAATACATTGATTAATTTAATAACTTGGTAAATACTAGAGAAGCATACTCCTATCCAGTAATGGCATCAAGAGCATTATGTGCACCAGAAGCAAAACTTCTGGCTTATAAGACATGTTTTGTGGACTCTTGCTCAAAAGAATTGCACTGTGAAGCACAAATAATTTGCCCACTTTGAGATACATCAAGTAATTTCTTTCTTAAATAGAATACAATGATAGATACTGCTCAGTGCAGTGTTCTTCTTGCAGCCTTTCATGCAAAAAAGCTATGATTATTTCTTCTTTTAAAAGGTCAAATACATTGAGAAAATCAATGGTATAGCTACAGCAAATCTGCCACTTGAACGGAGCTGAAAAGTTAGGAAAACAGCCCCAGTGTTAACGAATGATAAAGTTACATTAATGTACCTTGGTGCCTGCTCGCTGCTCTTCAGAACTGTATGGGAAGTGAATGACCACTTTGCAGGCTACAATTCAAGAGATGGAGAGTTAGCTCATATAATAATATACTTGAGTCCTCTAAAAAGTGAAGCTTTGTCCATGAAGTCAGTAAAAATAAAATTTATTATCAGGACAAAATAACATGAATATTATTTGAGGTATTTGGTGTGGGATGCTTGTTTGAGAAATGACACATTTCAACACGCCCAAGTGTTTCATTAATTCAAATAACAGTAAAATGAAAATGGCAAACCATGAACTCTTGGATGATTCTAAGGATAGAAAAAGAAAGGGAAAAGAAAAAAAAAGTACTGTAATTATTTTGGACTCTTAGTTCTTGATGTATATTTACAGCTAACCTTAATCAATAAATTTAAATTGTACTAAGAATATGTGAACAATCTAGTTCTTATCCTTGGTTTTTGTGCCAGAAAAGTTCAAGAGCAAAAGCAAAAAAGACTCCCAGCTTACAAGTTTCATTTGTCGAGGGTAGGGGCATGCCCCAGGGGCACCATAGTTGACAGCTAAGATATTAACACCTTCCTGCAAAACAAAAATAAGATACAAATGCTACAAATGTAACTTATATAATATCATGCAGTAAAGGTGCAATTTCATTTAAAAACAAGCAAACAGAGTTTAGTTAGCTTATATAATATCATGCAGTAAAGGTGCAATTACATTTAAAAACAAGCAAATAAAGAAACAGAGAAAACACAAGTTTATAGAATGGTCAATTTCACCAAACTCTCCTCTATTTTCACAAGGCCTGTTTCAGCCTACAAATGATTCCATGTGGCACACCGTATAGCTCAATCTATATCTGCAGCACAACTACTTATTATCCATCTTTTTCTTTTTCCTCTTTTGTATTTGCTCTAAACTACAGGAAAAATAATTGTAATTTCACTAAACAATAACATAACAGAGTTTAGTTACATTAATCATTTATGTCTTACAGAAATGTTAGAAACAGGCACGGTTCTAATCAAAACCTGCATACAGCAATTAAAATCCATATCCACCAAAGAATGGGAAAATTAAAATGTCATAAGTACAGCAGATACCATTAGAGCATCTTACATGTAAATTTCATTCACTTCCCTCTTCGTCCTTCACCCCTCAGAAGATTAAGTACCAACCATATGTCAAGCCTTTCTCAAAGTATAAAGAGAACCAAAATGCGCCTCTCTCAATGATATAATGTTTTTTTAAAAAATAATCGAAGTGCTTATAACAATTCACCATCATAAATACTGATTCAATTTCGAACATTTCCTGTTGCTTGATTGAATTTCCAGAAGACTTCAGCCATATTAATGATTAACTACCCAAAAAGAGACGGGAGCTAAGGGTAACCCTATATGGAAGGGTAAATAGTAGAAATCATAAAAACAAGAAGACTAAAAAATATAAAAATAGAAGTAAGAATTCACTAATTATCAGAGTAGAAATTACCATGTGTATCACAAAGTGCTCATCCAAACCCTCCCGTGGAAGACATCTCTGCGATGGAAGAACCAGGACAATTACTTATAGAAATGGAATTCAAATGAATGGAATAAAAATATGTCGTTCCACATAAATATCAAACCCAGCAAAATTAATTCAGATAGCTCCAAATTACGACACAAAATTTGAAAATTACATGTGATGCAATGGATATTAGAGACAAAAGAAAAATCCCAGATTTTAAAATAGAGAAAAACACATAAATTGGCGAGCAGGTTAGATATAACTGTTATCATCCTTTTAATAGTTTAAGATCACACAAATGGACATAGAAGTTAAAAGCTTCTGAAGATGTAACAGTCTGGATGGCTAGCAACTTACTGCTTTGACGGATGAAACAACATAATCCCTTCCAGGAGGACTCAAAACATTAGATGGAAGTCTTATCCTGTAGAACCCATCACCAAGCAGCAGTTTCTATAAAAATGCAAACTTCCAGTTCATAAACTGTTGAGCAATAACTGGCAGATTGAAAAGGAAGAACCAAAATCAAATATTGGTGGAATTTACTTCAAATTTCTCCTTTTCCATTTGTGTAAGCGCGTCTCTTGAAAACCGCAGCTTCGTAAGTGTCTGGTACAGACAAAATAGCATGTTGATTAATTTCAAATCAAAAATCAAAACGACCGAATGAGCTAAAGTGACAACACCGTAAAGAAAAGAATACCTGGCCGCCATGACCCCATGTTTTGAGGCGAGCAGAGAAAGTACCGGCAGGAACGAAATCGGAGTCACCAAAGGCGTGTTCGAGGGTGAACTGGATCTTGGAGTCGGAATCCGGATCGGAGAACTTCCTTCGAGTATTTGTAGGAATAGTAGTACCAGGAGGTGGGGATGATCTGGTGTTTGCAGGATCAGATGAAGGTTGTTGAGGGCGAGAAGAGGCTCCCTCGATGCCGAACTCTTCGTCGTCTAAAAGAAGCTCATCTGATTGGAAGGCACAGAAAGATGACGTTAAGAGACAAGAAGTGAATAGGAAAGCGAGCAATTGCTTCCTCATGATACTCTGCTTTTCGAGTTCAGCAACTGCAAGAGAGAAACTGGTTTTTGACTATTTTGCCTGGCTAGAATTGATGATGGGCTTTAACCAAATTGGTTTTGGTTGAGCCTGTGCCTTTCTTTCTTGCTTCTTTTGCTTGGAGCCTTTATGCCAATATTTAAAAATTGAAAATTTTTCAATTGCTTAAAATTTCATTTTTCATTATTATCAGCCTTACGTCAAGAAAGTAAATTTTAATATCAAGTTTTCAACTTTGAAAATGGACACAATATATGATTATATGAAAAAGACTTGCCCACCTACACAATAGATTAATTACAAACAGTATTTTGATTTACATGAAAATATTTCTCAACGTATACTTAGGAAAAAAAAGGATAAAATGATAATATTTTTCTGACTGCTATCGAGTTTTGTTTCCCCTTTTACACCAAAAAAAAAAAAAAAAAAAAGCTTCTCTCGAAGATAGCCGTTGCCAACCTTCCATCATTTCACAGCACGAATTCTCTTTCTAACCATTAACAATAGCATAGAAATAAAAATACAAACGAAACACCATTTATGGTAGGCACACGATAAAAATACAAATGGACACCAACTGGAAGTAAATCAAAGAAACTGAATTAGACCAAAAGAGAAGTTTATTACAATTGAGATATAAAGTCAACTAGTTTAGAAGGTTTGCTTCATAAAAGAGCATAACAGCACTGAAATGATAACAGCCAAAATTGTCTAAAATTTGGGTATCACAAATAAGAATTATACATTAATTGATATATTTTCTACCTTCCTGGTAGGAAGCACCATATTTTTGTTACCAGGAAAGGCACTGCGAGATACGTCTACCAAAGCCTTGAAACTATATGGTTCATGCATAGATAGCTCTGACAAAACTTTCCTGTTCAGCTGGATGTTCTCCTTCATCAGACCATGCATGAAGTTGCCGTAGTTAACCTTATAAAGAAGTAGAATATGCCAATGCAAAACAAAATATCAGTAATCATGTCTAGGATACCATAAAAGAAAACTGAAAATAGTTCCTGAATTAGTCTTGTCAATATGCTTTCAAACAAGTCCTTCCAGAGGAGCATAATTGGCCATTAATTTGCAGAAAGAAACAGTGCCATCGGTTTGCTCTACGAAGATGGGCATGTAATAAAATCAGCAAGTAACTGGACAGTCACCCCAAAAAGAGTACAACATTTCATGGAAATAAAAATCCAACAACGAGATATGTTTCCTTGCAACAACTATTGCTCCAAGTAACTACCTTAAACTAAGGAAAATAGTAATAATTTAAGAATTATGGCCTTGGGTGGAAAGAGTGAACTTCAAATTAAGCCCTTAATTCCTTAAGTCGACTCTGTATTGGGACATTATTCCCTGTTCCCATTCAATTCTTAGCTCTGCGAAAACCCCAAAAAACTCCTATAGAAAAATCTCAAGGAAGCAACATATACAACAACAATTCTTGCAAGTTTTCCAAATAATTAACTCAAGACAACAACTTCACTTGACTGATAGCACCAAAATTATCATTAAACCAATTCATAGTCATAGAATTTCAATAAGTGAACTTTAATCGGGCTTCAACAATGGTTGTCTGGTTACCATCCCTAGAAATTTCATATGGAACTCCAATTCAAACGAAGTAATGAATAACTTACGCCGTGCTGGCGGGTGCCGGCGTTGATGCGCTGAATCCATAGAGAGCGCATGTCTCGCTTCTTGTTGCGGCGATCTCTATATGAATACTGCAAGGCCTTCTCCACTCGTTCTCTTGCTATCCTTATACAATTCTTTGCTCTCCCCCTAAATCCTTTTGCTAGTTTTAGTATCTCTTTCTTATTCATCTTTGTCCTCTCTGTTTCCTGTCCATTTCACAATCAATACCCAAAATTTTTTGCTTTGAATTAAAACAGAATTTCGCGGGTCATTTACCTTCTTAGTTTTGCTACGAAGCTCCTGCTGCTGCTGCCGGTGGCTGTGGATTTCGGCCGCTGAAGACGAAAGCAGAGAAAGGGGCTAATATCGAGTGTCCATATATATATATATATATATAGATATATGTGTGTGTACGTGGCTGAAAAAACGATGTCGTGTACATATCTCATGAGAACTATTGCCCATGACATAACATGGGTTCAAAATACAAATAATAAAATTGTAAAACCCCATTCTGTAAAAGAATCTAAATCTAAGGGTACACGGATAAGAAATGATTCTTACACGGAGTACAAAATTACCAAAGCCCCACAGTAGTTGTTACCCCAAAAAAACCTTGTTCTGAGCAAAACCCTAATCTCTCACTCGACCTCAGAGACGGAGAGAGTGTGTTGGCGGTCGCGCTATAACAAAGCTAGAGCTCGAGAAAGCTCGAGGAAGGAAACATGGACGCCATGCGGAAACAGCTGGATGTGCTCATGGGAGCCAATCGAAATGGAGACGTAAGGGAGGTGAATCGCAAATACTACGATCGTGATGTGTGTCGTATGTATTTGGTCGGCCTGTGCCCTCATGAACTCTTTCAATTAACGGTAATTTCAGTTTCATCGATTGGCCTAATTATTTTTCTTCATTATCTTTCCGTTATCGAAACCTTGATGCCTCAGATTTTTTCTAGAGAAGGATAGCGGTTCCTTGTATGCTTAGAAATTGGAGCTAAGTAAAGCTTTGTGCTGAAAATTTGTTTGCTATTGCTTGTTTCGATGCAACTTCTGGGCAACCAACCAGAGTTGTTCAATTTTTGAATTATAGTTACAGATTCGAGGAGTGAATCTAACTAGATAGAGGTGCATGTCTACGAACTACATAAGCAAGTACGGGAACTCTAGTAGAAAACAACTAACTTTATTTTCGGAGATTGTGCGAATTGACTGTACCAGTCTGGAGGTGTTTGTTTTCCCTCATGCTTGTAGTGACGTTTTATTTTTCAAGGATAGTTGAAATTTTATGCCAGGAATAGTGGACATAAATTCATAGTGAGAGAACTGTCAGACTTGATTGGATGGATTTTTGACTCTTTGCTTGAAGTTCACAGGTGTTGCTGATGATTGTTTTTGATTCAATTATAATGATTTTGAATATTTTTTTGTTCTGAGTATGTTTAATGCTCGATGTTCTTTGTTTTAGAAAATGGATATGGGGCCGTGTCCGAAGGTTCACTCGCTGCAGCTGAGAAAAGAGTATCCTTTTTTATCTTTACATAATTTTTGTGTTCTCTCTCTCAATCTATGTTCCTATCTACCAAATTATCTATCTATATCATGATCACTTCACTTGCTTCTGTACTTCTAATGATAATCAGTTAAGGAATCATTTCAAAATTAAATATAGCCTAATCACATAGCTGAGTAATTGTCAGCTCCTTTTCTATATGCTTCTTTAACTTTAAGTAGATATGAAGAGGCAAGAACCAAAGGTGTAGATAACTATGACAGAGAGTTAGAGGATGTCATAGATCGGCTTATTGTTGAGTGTGATAAGAAAATCAGTAGAGCACTTAAACGCCTTGAGGCTGAGGATGCAAAGGCTGCTATTGCAATATCAGTCTCTGAAGTTACACAGGTGATGTCAAGTTTTTTATGTGTGTTCAATAAATTGATAAATTTTTTATTATTTATATTGAATACAAATGATCGCTCTTGATACACAGACGCCTGAGATAGTTGAGTTGTCAAAGCAGATCAAGGAGAAGTTGAAACAAGCTGATAAACTTGGTAAGTGACATAGGAACTAGTTTATGGCTTGTAACGATTAAAATAATTTACTTTTAGATCTGTTTCTAGCTGCCTTCTCTAATGATTGTAATCCTTTCGTAAAACTCAGCTTATCACCTACTTTTACTTGATAAGGAATTGAATTTGTTAGAATCATGATGTTGGATTCTATACTGATAAGTTTTTGTGACACTAGCAAATCTGTCTAAATGGTGAGAGAAATGTGTTGTAAATTTGTAGACCTTGAAGGAAAGACGGATTTTAAGATACAAGCTTTGGAAGAAGTGGAAAAACTCAGAACTGAAAGAGCAGAGAAGCAGGTATGAAAAGTAGCTCCTTTAGGCTTTGAATTTGTACCAAGTTGCTGAGGATACTAGTGTGATGTTGCTTATATTAATTTATTTTAATTTTCTATTTTGCTTTCAACCAAAAAGTTTTGATGATATTAAATAATATGTATGCTCCTGTGACAGTCTGCATTACTCTTGGAAGCCTTCAATAAAGATAGGGCATCTTTGCCTCAACCCCTACCAAACCCACCACCGTTGGCACCCTTACCTGTTCCTGCTCCTGATCCTCGCACACAGGAAATGATAAATGAGAAGTTGAAGAAGGCAGAGGATCTTGGTAAGTGACTCCTTTCCTGTACTTGTTATACTATTAGGTTGGAGTAGAACTTCCTTCTGCATGCTACCATTGTGTTTCTGACATTTTTTGAATTGTTTCCTTTAAGAGTTGAATTATCATCAGTTGATTATCGTGTCATACCTTATTCTTGTCTTTTCTTTCCACTCCTTGTGTTTCATTCTTTGAAGTTTTAAGGAGTGGAGAAGGGAACTAAACAAGTAATATGGATGTAATGCTCCTTTCCCTTCCGTTAGATTGCCTAACCTATTGGCAAAATATTGCAAGCTTTGTCTTATGATTCTTAAACAATTTTAATTATACCATTAGTTTTCTCTTGCACTTACTATGTGTCTTTAGCGAAGTTGTGAATGAACTATGTTTGTATATTTTATTTGAGATGTATGGCCATAGATAAAGGATGTTAAATGGTTGTGCAATACTTAGTGGTGGATTGAGTTGAAACCGTAGCTAACTATAGGATGCTAAACTCTCATTCTTGCTCTCCTATACATTATAGGTTTAATGAAGAATGCTTTTTTTTCTTTGCTTGTACTCTTGTTTCTCGTACTTGTTTTGGTTTAGATCTTGAGGCCTTGTGCATTTCCAGGTGAGCAAGGAATGGTAGATGAGGCTCAAAAAGCACTGGAAGAGGCTGAGGCACTTAAAAAGGTTTTTGTTTCTTAGAATATTGTTTTCCTATAATTTTGCTCTGGTTTATCTTGTTTATTCTCCTCTTTTCTTTTTGGAATCTTTGTCTAACCCTCCCATTCCCTCAATTTAGTATATACAACTCTTATTTAACAATTCTTACTCTCTACAGCTGCCTGCCAGGCAAGATCCTGCTCTGGATTCCTCCAAGTATACTGCTGCTGATGTGCGCATTGTGAGTTTACGTTCTTAATATCCTTTTTTGGTTCTTTACAATGTCACAAAAACCAAATACTCCAGAATTGAAATCATTAAAAAGGTCAAGAGATTTCAAGGAATTTTGCCACATTGTTCATGCATCTTATAGTAAAGCAATTTAGTGCAATGTGTTTCTAGTTTCTACTGCCAATGAGCTATGGATGAAACATTTACTTCTTCACATAATCTGTCTGGTTAGCCTTGACTATATTAAAAATTATCAGAAGTTTCATGCAAGATGTAGTCTATAACTTTTTGAAGGCAAGATGCTTGTATTTGAAATACAAGGGTCGTGTATTGGATCATTACTAAGATCTTAGCCATTCTTTAAACACTTCTCTACCATTTACATGTTTTTATATTTGATAGGATCATATTTGTAGATCAATGGTAGCATCTGTAGGGCACTTTATCAGTGTTCAATGGAAATTAAGAAGAGAGATTATATTGTTGTGACATTTTAAATTTCTATCGAAAGATAGAAATGTTTGACATGTCAAGTCATTCAGCTGTCTCCATCTCTAATAATTTAGATTGTCTTGTATGCTTAATTTATGTGGACTATAAAATTTCATGCTAATTGATTTTATGTTGTTCCAGACCGATCAGAAGTTGCGTGTTTGTGACATTTGTGGAGCATTTTTGAGCGTATATGACAGGTATACCTTGATCTTATCACTCAAATAAGTACAGTCTTTTATGCTTTCCTAAGGGAAACAAAAGAATTTGCATTTGGGGTTTTGAGTGGCTCAGCTTTTGACCCAACTATTATACCTCCTTGTTACCAGCAGGCTTTTGGGCCCAGTTTTACGAGGATAACTTTTGCAGCTAAAGAATGTGCGTCTTTTTCTGTTTTATAAGCTTGCTAATCATAATATAGTTAGAAAATTGTGGGTCCACTTACTGCAGATTACTTATCTTACATGTTCTTAGAGTCCTATGAAACATTTTGATTTTAATTTTTTACTTTTCAGCGATCGACGTTTAGCAGATCATTTTGGAGGGAAGCTTCATCTAGGATATATGCAAATCCGTGAGAAACTGGCAGAACTTCAGGTATTGAAAAAGAAAAACTTTACTTTGTATTTTTGGCTAATTCATTTTCGTTTTAAGTTAGTGTTTAACTAGAAAAGGGTTGTTGAGCAGGGATAAATGTAGTAAACATGTCAAAATTCACCATAGATCCAATTGGCTATCTCTTAAAAATGTGATTAATTGTTTTTTATTAGACATAAAAGGAAATAACCAATTGGCGTGTGGTTCTAAGTTGGTCTTGTGGATATGTTGGTTCAGGTGCTGGTATAATCTTTCACATTCTATAGAGATTCTCAGTTAGTATGCATCTGTGAGTTTTTCTTAACCCAGAGGAACAATTTCTTAGTTTTCCCCATCTTTAGATTTGATAGTTTTGGAATTTGAAACACAGAACTCTTTGTAAGAGGCATGTCTTATGCATATCAGTGACGCAAACCCGGCATCATATCCTGCAGATATCTGTAAGTGCATATTTGTATACCGAAAAAAAAAAGCATCCATGTGCATGACACCTTGCTTTGTGAGGGTCACGGAGGATCCTGATTTTTTAATGGGTTTAAAATTAATTAAGAGTTCCAAATTCTGGTGTGAAAAAGAATTGGCTCCTTTAGTTGTGTCAGGGTCAAAAGAATGGCAGGTGATCTACTATTGTTGTGTCTGGCTATTGAAAATTTAAAATCTTCCTGACATCTGATTTTAGACGTCTCATGCCATTTTCCTGGAAAGTTGGAAATTAGGCTAATTGATAATGAGGATCCTAGATACTTAAACCTTCAATATACTTTAAGGGATGCTGCTTTAGAAAGTGGGAAGTTTTTGTTGATGTGAATATGGCTTTTGTGTACATGTGTGCGCTATTGTTGGGAAATGAAATGTGTTTGGAATTTGGATGATCTATGAAATTATAATGTAAACATTCAACTAGAGATATTTGCAAATGGTGCAGAGATTTTCTGCCTTCGGCTACAACTTGTTAATGTTGCCTTCTTTTATAAAACCTATTCTGCTTGCTTATGCTATATCAGCTGGAGTTGTACTTAATCTTATTTGAAGGATGGTTTTCAGTATTTTTCTTTTTTTTTTTTTATAATTAATTTGCCAGGAAGAGAGAAACAAGCTTCGCAGGGGTGATCGGCATGATGATCGGAGGTATTATCATTTCAAATGCTTCTCTTAACCACTCACTGACATAGTACTTAAGGTTTTGCAATTCTAGCCTTCTTTTTATTTTCCATACTAACCCATCAATTCTTAAAACTTTTGATATTATAGATCAAAAGAGCGAAGTAGAGACCGTGACAGAGAATCCAGCAGGGATCGAGATCAGGCAGATAGCCGTGACCGAGAGAGGGATCATGATCGTAGGAGCAGAGATCGTGACAGGCATTATGATCGAGATCGTGGATATGATCGGGAACGTGATAGAGATGCAGATCGTTCTCGTAGTTATGATTCAAGAAGTCGACACAGGTCGCGATCACGGTCTAGAGAACGTTCCAGGGATTATGATCGCCACAGGTAGTTTGTTAGCATTGTGTTAGCTGCTAATTAAATCTTTCAACTGGTGACAAAACTACTCTTCTTTTGCTGCTGCTGCTGCTTCAATGAAATATGCCAGTCTGCATTTGGATTTATGACTTTGAATTTGATATTTAGTATGTCACTTTTGCATTAATTTGAATTTAAATTGTAAATTTCTGATTCTTACATTTAAAATAAGAAGGTATTTCAATTGCATTTGAAATAGGAGGTCCATTTTTTGTTTTTTAAATTCCAATTTTTATAAATTGACCTATGGATTTCACTCAACTCTAAATTCATAAGGGGTTGAAATCCATGAACTTGAACACAGCAGAATGCCTTCAAAATGGTGATGATAGTTAATAATTAAAAATATGCTTATCTTGAACAGTTATTACCTTTTTTATTATGATGTTTTATAGGATAATGTGTTGATGTAATTTCTTGTTGGTATTAGGTTTCATGTGTAGTTATTAATAACAATGTTATTTATTCTTTGGCAGGCGCTATGATCGGTACTAGGGCTGTTACTGTTGAGTATTTTGGTATGAAATTTGTGTTTTTTCTACCTAGGTTAATGAACTTGTGGAGTAAAATTATTTTATGTATGTCTTCTAATATTTTTTTAGTGGAGTTTGATATTATGTGCTAAGGTGGGCGTAGCAACTGCTTCATAGATTTTCTTGACTTGTATGTTTAAGAGGTACGCTTTGTGATATTTATCTAAATTCGTCTTTGTTATTTTCGAACTTGCGCTCAATTTTAGTTATGTTCAAATTGATAAATGGCGGGTTTCCAGCTTACAAATTTTGGTGATCTTGGAACATGGTATAAGAATGAATGGGATGCAATTGAGAGTATCTTTTTTGTTTTTTTTTCATTTTGCTTCAGAAAGGGTTTTGGTTTTGAGAGGAAAAAATAAAGAAATAATTTCCGACGCACGCCTTTCTGAGTGTGAGGAATATTTTTTATCATATCTTTTTCAGAACACAAGAATCTTTTGGAATCTGTCAACTATGTATTTGTCAAATCGAGTGTTATTTTGTCATATTGCGCGTTTCATTTCAAGCATTGATGCTGAAAACAGCTATGGATGACAAGTTGAGACGTGTTAGTAGTAGTTAATGTAGCTGAAGCGTGGACAAAAGATTGCTCCCGGTGATAGGAAACAATGGTACTGGTACTACCTCAAGGTGAGATAATATCAAGAGTAGTTCCAATCTACAGAATGAAAGCGTGTTGCAGATTTCACATAATGTAATACAACTTTTAGTTTATAGTCAAATGCTTGAACTGGACTTTTGATTCAGTTGTATAATTATTACTATTATTATAATAATTATCACTGGGCTGGAGTGCTACTTTTTCTCTTCTAACACCAAATATTTGTTTTCCCAACTCTTGACATTTAAACCGAACATCGGAACCATAATCCATTTAAAGACGGAAATAAAGTCTGGTTTTACACTCTTGATGCATGGCATTAGTGGGGGAGGTATATGTATATATATATATATATATATATATATATATATATATATATATATATATATATATATATATATATATATATATATATATTTATAATCAGGGGGTGGAT
>CANUEP010165299.1:0-16560 GCA_947857235.1 Jatropha podagrica
TTCATATTGCTCGATTTTTTGTAGATTTGTATTTGGCTTTACTTTTTCTTGAACTGGAGAAGGTACAATTCCTTCTAAGATCCATTCTTCTGTCAACGTGTATATATATATAATCCTGAAGCACAAAAAAATTTAAAAAAACTGATGTGGAAATCTCATATTTGAGTATTGCTTTTTATCTTTTTTATAAATTTTTAATAATTTTTCTATATTTTTATTTTTATATCTATATATATCTATATCTAAAATTTAAAATTTTGAATAATTAAAACTTTAAAATTTTTGAATTATTGATTTTAAAACTTTGAAGTTTTGAATTTAAAACTTTAAAAATTTTTAAATTTTTAAATTTAAAATTTTAAAAACTTTTAAATTTTTTATAATCAATATACCTATATATATACCTCTTTCAATGATTATTGTTTACAACGATTTTTTTGTTATCTTTTATCATTTCTTTCAATTATTTTGTTTCAATTTTACAGGTTTTTTTTTCATATATATGTTAATATTGTTTTTCAAGTTTTGATTAGTAAAAAGATGACAAAAACAATTGCAATCTATATAAATACCGCATCTTTTTCTCTAATTACAGTAATGTTAATTTAATTATTTACTTTTTTTCTTTTTTATAATTTTTTAATTTTATGAAATGATCTAAATATAGAAATAAATGTATACAGAGAAAGAAACGAATATAGAGTAAAGATAAGAGCAAAAAAAAAAGACCGATATCAATTAAATCTCATTATTTTGATAATTTATTTTTATCTTAGTACAATTAGTTTTATAATGTTCAATATATATGTTATAAATTTTTTTCAATTTATTTGTGTAGTTTTTATACTTATAAATAAAATATCAATTTTATTTATTTATTTATTTATTATTATTATTATTATTTTGCTCTTTCTTTCTTTATTTTATTTATTTTGCTTCTAGGTACGAGGTTAAAGATAAATCTAAATATTAAATTTAATAAATAGATTTAGAATAACAAAGGAAGCTAATAAAATAACATCTAAAAAATTTTTAAAAATATATTTAATAAATTAAATAGATAGATAATTGATATTCTTATCATTTAAATTTAAATTTTATTATTCAAATATTAAAAAATTATATATAATGGTCATATTTTTAAATTAATATTCATTTATGATAATTATTTATATCTATATTCAATTTTGAAACTTTTTTATTAGATCATTTAAGATATTTTTTTAAATTTAAAAAATTAGTGCTTATTTAAAATAATTATCTATATTCATATTTTCTTTGACTATTTAATTTTTTTCCATCTATTTACAATAATTTTATATTTTTATAACTACATATCTTTATTATTATATTTATGCTTATTTGTAAAAATTTTATATATATCTATATATAATGTGGTTACTCTATTTTTTATATAAATATTTATCTTATATATATAAAAAATTTTAATATACTATATGATAATAAAATAATGAAACAATCCGCGCTAGCGCAGGCTTTTGCCTAGTTAATATATGTATTACAATTTATTTATTTAAATTGTTTAAATAAATCAATAGGCGCATGCAAACACACACACGCACGTGGGCTTTTGCCTATATGTATTACAATTTATTTATTTAAATTATTTAAATAAATCAATGGGCGCATGCAAACACACACACATAAATATATATATATATATATATATATATATATATATATATATATATATATATATATATATATATATTAGTTATAATTTATTTATTTAAAAGACTTAAATAAATAACTATAATTTATTTATTTATGATCTAGGATTTTTCTATATAAGGTTTAATAAACAATATATACTGTAACAGTTGTTACTTATAGCCACAATACAAAAATAGAGAGCCTATGATAACTAGCACTATCATGCGTTCTAACCTCTCAACCTCCTAAAATAGTTTTAGAGTTTTTCAATTGTCCATTCGTGTGGATACTACTAGAGGCCGGACGTTTAGACGACTTGTGATTTGCAACAAACTAGTCACTTAGATCAAAGTTTCATAAAATTTTCAAAAGAGGTATTATTTTAAATAAAATTTTATTATTTTATTTGTTTAAATGGATTCTTATTTGTATAATTATTTATTATAATTATATTATTTCACTCTGTATATTTAATATTAAAATCCAACAATTACTTAAGTATGTGGTTAAATACATTAAATTAATAAAGTCCAATTATCAATTAATTAAAATTTCTATCAGCTATCATCTACTATAACAAACTTACAACCTAGTGTTCAACTATCAATCAAATCCTCTCCTCATTATTCACTTGACATTGTTAAAACTTCCCTGAAAAAAAAAGCAATAAAAACTGATTTCACTTTTAAAAAAATTGAAATAAAACTTAGACTCTTTTTCATAAAATTATATATATATATATATATATATATATATATATATATATATATATAATGTAGTTAAATAGTTTAAATAATTAATCATTTCTACTATAAAGAAATAGTATAAGCCAACAAAGTTGATCTGAAATCATTTTGTGAGTCCAACGGATCATAACCCATTCATAAGGATATCCAAACCCATCTGAAATTATCCAAATCTATAACGAAATGAAATTAGAAATTAATTGTTTTGTTCTTCTGTTCTCTTTTATGCATCATTCCCCATTTAACCAGATTTGTCGTATTAATTAATTTATTTTGCAATGCCTTAAGTGCTTTACGCTATTGCAATATGCTTTTCAGTCAATTCATCATAATTTTTTTATTATTTTTTTAATTACTGTTAACATATTTTAAAAATGCCAATATCTACATTAATTAATTATAGATAGTAATGAATTATGGATCATGTTTTAGATCTTCTAGTTACTGTGTGCCTATATTAAGGATCAAATACATATAATTTATTAATGGATTTATCCCCTCTCTCTCTCTTTTTTATTTAAATAAGAGTTTATTTTTTTATATTAATTATTTTAATCGTAGTTAATTATTAATTTTTAACTGATAAATGTGTTTAAATTTAAAATGTTCAATAAAATTAATTATTTAATTAGCTGAATTTAGAGGAAAAAAACGAATGATTGTTAAAAGAATTTAATTAAATGCTTAACGTTAGAGTATATTTAAAGTTTTATAAAAAAAATTTTCAACCTCTAAAAATTATTAAAAAAGATATGTTACCGAATAATAAAATTAACCAATTAATAGAAAAAGAGTTCTGATTGGATCAAAATGTTAAAAACTAAGCTAAACCCGTTAACAGGTGAAAACATAACATATTTAAGTACAAGAAAATCAAATTATTAATTTTTTTTTATTATATATTTTTATGAACATGGAATAGCAAAAAATGTGTCAAATTAAAATCCATCTAAATTTTTGTGCATAACAAATTAAAGATTATGAAGAGAAAAAAAAAAGAGTGGAGAGAGAATCCGTGGTACGTTGTCATCATCGTTGTCGACGACACCTCCACCATAAGCAGAGTAGACAGCTCATAAACAAGTTATCGGAAATGTTGTTCCATGAGAATTAATTAATAAACAAAAAACAAAAGGGTTTTCTTGTGTGGCAATAGAGATCAATTCAACTGCTCTCTTTGATTAATTATCTATTAAATAAATAATATATAAAGGTGACAGCTTAGAATCAAATATTGTAATGAGCATATGACTTGGTCAGCTTAATAATTTTTTTCAACACACTTGCTCTTTTTTTTTTTTTTATATTTTATTTTTTGGTAACCTCAATTGTTTATGTCCTAACTACCTTTCAAGTTTCTCAGACTATTTCTTCTCCTTCTGCCTCTAGTCATCATCATTATCATCACCCATACAAGTAATTACAAATTAATATAATTTTAAGAATAATAAAAAAAAAAAAAAAAAACTAGTCATGGTTGTTTTGATATTAGGAGGACAAAAGCCTCATTTTCCCACAAGGAACAATAAGACAGGAGTCCTTACCTATTATGATTACAACCTTTTACCTTGTAGGATAAGCTTTTCCTCCATCCTTTATTTTTATCTATCTTATGGTGCTTACAGTAAATCTTATGGATGAATATTCTTTGCATGTCATTAACTACTTGATACTGGCTGCATACATAGACAAGAACTTTGCAATTTTAACTCTGTGGTATCCAAATTTTGTAAATAACTTATCATGAAATTGAATTTATTAATTTTAGTAATATTGTAAATCTTTGAATACTAATATCATTCATTTTTAAGATTTGTTTGCTATTATCGAACTTGATATATAGTTGACATAACTTTTCAAATAATAATTTTTAAAAATTTCTAACTTTTTAATGAATATTTATTATAAATTAAAGTGTATAATAAAATGATTTTAAAAATTAAAGTGAAAGTTGAAGGTGTATTGACATAATTTTGAGATAATGTAGGAGAGTTAATATGATTCTTAAGATATGATTTTCCAAAAAAGAAAAATTTATGAACTACTTTCTAAATTAATATGTTTTTCTTAGGGAAAAATTTAATATTTTTCTATTTAATTTCATTGAATTCTTATAAATACAATAGTCTACACATTTCTAATATTATAAATGTATGAGCTAAGTATATTCAGAAAAAAAAAAAAAAGTCTATACGTAAATGCATGCAATTTCATATGTAAAGTTTTATTTATTATTGTTTTTATGCATAATTTTAAAGCAATCGTTCATTATTTATTTCATATCAATTAATTTTACAAAATTAAGATTATATTACCAAAACTTCTTTAATTTTGATTTCTCGTACTATAATAAAATTTTCATTATATTTCAAACCTTTTTTTATTTAATAATAATCAATTTTGTAATCATTTTAATCTATTATAACAATTATATTAAAATATTTCAATTTATTAACATATGGTAATGTTAGAAGCATTCACTTGTTGTGCTAAAAAGATTAGCATTCGCTAGATAGCAGCTAAAGATGGCTTCGTACTTAAGAGTCTGATGAATACAAATAATTGCCAAAATGCATAAACTCACCCTTTTCCTTCTATATGGCTATTAAACACTTTTATAACTTATAAAGTTTTTTAATAAATTTTTCAATTTATAAAATTAGATCGATTAAATACTTATTCAATAATTGAAAAATGTAAAAATTATGTTCTAAAAAAATATAGTAAATATACACCAAATCAATATTACCGTTACTAGTTGTGGAGAAATATGTAACGTTACGAAAATTCATAACTTTAAGAGCACTAAATCTCTTATAAAGTTTGGGGTACCATTACACACTTATTAAATAGTTGAAAATTTTAAAAATTATATTTTAAAAAAATATACATCAAATAAATATTTTATATATAAAAAGTAAAAGCAATAAAAATAAAAATTCATAATTTTAAGGATACGCATAAATCTCTTATAAAGTTTGGATTATTTGATAAAAATATTTACACCCTCTAAAATTAATGGCTCCAAACCCAATTGTTGGTTAACTTAATTAGCATCATCAATATCTCAGAATTGCTAAATTAAAAAGCATTAGGACAAATATTTGATTAATTAAAGAATTGTAAGCATATTCTAAACTTAGGTGCATTAAGGAATCAAATGCAATTCCCTAATAAGATTTCCAATTCATAAAATTGTGGAGGCAATGCAAACACACTTTACTTCATCAGCTATGGAACCCAGACAGAATGATCCATTCCCAAATGGAGAATAAAGTCAGTTGAAATTAATAACTACTTCTTTTCAATATATTTAATTCTGCCCTTGTCCTTGTAAAACCTACCTGGCTAAACTTTTAAAGAAAATTATATATAATTATTATTATTCACTCCCATTTTAATAGCAACACAATGATTAAAAAAATGATTAGAATTCTTTAATTTTTTGAAAAGACATAATAGAATGTCTAAATTGTAATTTTTAAATGTAAATATAAAAATAAATTATACTGGGTAAAATTAAAAAAATAATATAGTCTTAAAATACTTAATAAGCAACTAAAGTAAAATATGTTAGAATATCTATTTATTGTCATTAAAGCGGAACAGACGAATTGTTAAATTCCACTCTAACTTAATTACCATTAGTTAAAGAGCTAAGATATTATATATTTACAGCATTGATTTGAGGATTGAATTGACTGATCAATGGAGAAATCAATCATTAGAATTAGTACTGTTGTGTACTTAAAATTAACTTCAAACCAGCAGTAGCATATAACACATGCATTTTCAAAAGCATCAATCTATTTCCATAGCTAGATGAAGTAGATACAACCAAACATTAGTTTAACCCTAACAAAATATTACTATTATATCATTATCTTTTAGTTTTTTCACTTAGTATTTGGGTTGAGTTAGGATATACGAAGGAGGCCTTTTGGCTCGAATTTAGATTAAATGTTAAATTTTTCTTGGGCACAATTAATTAATTAGTGAAAAAAAGAAAATCTTATAGTTGATAATAATAATAATAATAAGAAGAAGAAGAAGAAGAAGAAGAAGAAGAAGAAGCAGAAGAAGAAGAAAGCAGTACTACAACAACTAAAAACCCTCTAACAAGGCCAATAATCCCTATCGCAATATGCTGAAAAATCATAACTTTAAGGCAGTAAACAAATTACCTTCCTAGTTGGAGATAGAACCATTATGCATTCTTTTGACCTAATTTAAGTATTTTAGCTCCCTGAAGTAGATGATCTATACAAGCCAATTTCAAAGATTGGGTATTTGAGTTCTTTAATGAAGATAAAAAGATTAATTTCCTTAGCTAGTATGAAGAAGAAAATGAAGAGGGTTGCGAATAATAATCAATGGAAATATCCTCTGAGGCCTTCTTATTCTTATCTGGGTGTCTAAGTCCCTAAAATCAAAATTGCTCTTGGCCAGTAACTTCTGTTGAAACAGATGAGAAGAGAATTTAGACCACCTAATAATTAAATGGAATTCATCTAGCTAGTTGATTACATAAAACAAGTAATTACTAGAGGAGTTGCTCCAACGAAAAAAAAAAAGAAAAGGACAGAAGCAAAGTTTGTGTGTGTGTGTGTGTGTGTGTATGTGTGTCATATGGGGTAATAGTTTAGCACCAGGCAGTAAGTAAGTATTGGCAGTGGACAAGCTGCTTGGATTTTTGATATCTGTTGTTTCTTTACTTCAAAAAGAGAAAAAGATTTTGAAGACAGAAAGATTAGTTAGTACAGAAATTTAAGCTATTTTTGTGTTGATTAGATGATTCCCAAGAGAAACAGTCAAGAAAATTGAAGTCAGCTATTCAACTTGTAAATGGTACTCTCATGGTGCTTATATATTATACACATAATCCAACAACGAAAGGAATCCCCATTTCTAATTAAAAACCCTTATCTGTATGTTCTTTCTTTTAATTAATACTGTCATATTTATTCCCTACTGAAAACAATGCAATAATAATAATAATTTTTTTTTTTTTTAAAATTGCATTCCCATTTGTCAATTCCCACGAACAAGTGTTTATTTCAAAGACCGAAATTCGTGTTAGAACTTTTTTTTTTTCCCTAATGAAAAGAAAAATGGTAGCAGAGAATAAGTCTAAACATGACACCCATAGGTGAAATCCAAAGAGGAAAGATTGGAAGAAAACCCTAGTTACTACATGTTATAGCGCTACTAATAAATTTATTGGTCGATTGCAGTTTTCAATGAACACATAAAAAATATAGTGAATACATTCGCAAACCCATTTTGAGAATTAAAGAGAAAGAAGATAATAGTTCCACAATGAACAAGAAGATGACTGTTTCCAGAAACCATAGAAAAAAGAGTACTCTAAAAACTAAAAACAAAATATTGAAAAGAGAAAAAAAAAGAAGAAGAAGAAGAAGAAGAAGAAGAAGAAGAAGAAGAAAAGAAGAAAGGAAGAGACACCCTAAAAACATCACAGGAGATAAAGAAGAAGATGAGAAGAGGAAGAAACATGGTGATGTGATGATGCTGAACACAAGAGTCCATGAAATTGAGCTAACCTTAATCATCCAACAAAGCCCATGATGGATCTCGTCTCGCTATGTATGAACTGCTTCAAATCCGAAACAAAAGCCACAAATTTGGGTAGCTTAACGTGAAATTCTTATTGTTGTTGCCTTCCTCTTAGAACGGAGTCCTATTACCGGAGTTTCCTGCCCACCCATCTACCGGCAACTGCACATTAGGGGGCATATTGAGTGGTAGATTAAAAAATGGCAATCCACCAGATGTCGCTGCTGCCCCATCAGGAAAAGGGTTATTGCCTACTCCACCACCACTACCACCGTCTCCACCACCACCGCTACTCTGCATCTGCAACTGCTCGTCTTCTTCCAAAGGTAGCCTTTCATATGCCACGTTGGTGAATGATGCAGCGATGACTATTACCGGTCCAGCTGCGGTCAGCTCCCCTACAACGCTTCCTCCTACCACCTGCCCTTGTCCTCCGGCGAGAAAGATTGTTAGACTAGTTGCGCCAGGTGGAGCTGGAGGAGGCAAGAAAGATCCGGATAAAGATAAGATCTCAAATCTTCCATGTAAAGTAACAATTGCTCCGGCGGCTGCTGGTTGTCTTATGCTTACATTAGTTACCGTTCCAGCTCCGCTAAGTATGCAAATCCCCCGCTGCCGTCTACGGGCGTAGTTTGCCACGCATTCAAACACATCACATCCGCTACCTACTTCAAGAATGTGAGCTCGTAAGGTATTAGCACTCTCTCTAGTTATTATGACCGGAGGTTTGGGTTTATTTTTCGAACCCGGTGGACGACCCCTAGGCCGGCGGGCGACGATATCTCCTGGTCCGCCAGAGTTTGCAGCTGTCCCGACTAGGTCAAGGCCTTGATGAGTGCCGTCTTCATGTTGTTGATGTTGGTCAGGGGAGAAGTGAGAGACAAGAGCACCACCAGCTCCACTGGCGCGATTGGAGTCGTGGTCTTCTGATTCGGGTTGGCGTTGGAGATGAAGATCAGGTCTGTGGTGAAGCTGGTGAACGTAACGAGAAGTAGTGCCTAAATCTAAACCAGCCATGCCAACATCAAAAGGAAAGAAAACAGGAAACCAAGGTGAAATGAATTTTTTAAAATGATTAAAAAATAGTATAGATGATTAAAAACTGTTTGTGGGTTTTGTTTGATAATTTAATTAATAATAGGATAAGACATTTATAGTTTTTTTAAAAAGGAAAAAAAAAAGAAAAAAGGAAAGGGAAAGGAAACAAGCTTCAGAACGCCAAGAAAATAAAAGATTTCTTATGTGTATTTTGAAAGGAAAATCAAACAAGAAAAGAGACAGAAAGAGGAGCGATCGACTGCAGAGAAGGGGAAGGGAAGAAGGGAAGAAGGGAAGAAAGGAGAGAGAAAGGGGACAAAGACTCAAAACGCAGTCATTTCTCTCATACCCAAAAGTTTAAATATATTTACATATATCTATATAGAATAATCATTTGTTTAGAATTTCTTTTTTAATTTATTTTATTTTCCGAGTTGGAGGAACAAGAAGGCTGATGCTACTCGCGCTCTGGCAAACGAAGTTATTACTTACAAGTCATTCCCCGAAGCTCTAACTTAAAATGGAAAAACAATTAATTTTACAATATTAATTAATGAACTTCAAGATTTAGCTCCATCCAACCACTTAGTCTTTTTTTTCATTTTTTCTAAATTTTTTTATTAAAATCTATAAAAAATATTAAAATACTCAGACACATAAAAATGAAAAATAATTAATTCGTTTCAAATTTAACCAAACTAACTAAATCATCTCTACAGTTTAATAATATTAATTAGTGATTTCTGAGTCTTACCTCGGTCAAATCATTTGATCATTTTATATATTTTCTCATGATTTTTCTATTAAAATCTTATAAAAAAATTAAAATATTATTATATTTAAAAAGAAAAAGACTAAACTAAGTAAAGTTATTTACTTTACGACGGAATAACAATTAAGTCTTATCAAATCACAACTAAAATTCTGCAAAAAATAATGACTTTTTTTTATTTTTAAAATATTCTTACTAATTCTTACGGTCTTACCTTCTTACTAATTCTTACGGTCTTACCTTCATTTCATTAGTTGTAGTTTGTAATGGAATATACAAAATGATTTGTTCTCTTGAATATTGATATCTAAAATTAAATGCCTATAATTTTTATTGAAATTAACTATATGTATATTTTTTTATCTTTTTATTAGTGGCTCAAGACAGTTAAGTGATGCATTATGTTAATCAAATTTGTTCTATCAATGTCAAATAATTAATATATATCTTGACTCTTCATTTTCCCTCCACGACAAATGAAAATTCTATCCTAAGTTATTTGTCTTTTTCTTTTTAAATGTTAGGGTATTTTCGTCTTTTTTTAAGGCTTTAATGGAAAAATATGGAAAAAATAGATGAAATAACTAAATAATTTAACGAAAGTAAAACTCTGAATCATTAATTAATATTTTCAAATTGCAGGAATGACTTAATTAATTTGGTCAAATTTCAAGGATGAATTAATTATTTACCCTTCTTCAATGTTAGGGTGATTTAGTCATTTGTAAAGGTTTTAACGGAAAAAGGCAGAGAAAATAGACGGAAGGACTAAATCATTTGATGGGTAAACTTAGAAAACCATTAATTAATACTACCAAATTGCAGGAATGACTTAATCATTTTAATTAAATCTCAGAGATGAATTAATTATTCTTCCACTTAAAAATAAACATAAATTATATCAAACCTTTGTTTTTCATAAAACTATTCGATCTAAATTTTTAAAACTTCATTTTCCTCCCAAATCACATTCTGCTTGTATATCTTTTTTTCCTTTTTTTTTCTCCTTTCAATTTCAGTCAATAAGAAAATATTTAATCACACTCGAAAACATGCATATATATTTACCTGCATTTCATAGGAAAAACTCATTACCACTTAATAGTTAATTGTCAATTGAAATTATTATCACTCTTTATTACTATTTTATCCCTGTTTTTCTTTTTATATCAAGAGAAGCACACTTAAATTTGAATCTAACGTCAGATCATAATAACTTACCATTAGTCTAAGTTTTAAAGTGCATTTCTGTCTTTTTTTTTTTTTTTCAATAAAAAGACAATCATATTTTTATTCTGCACCAAACATCATTTGTAGATTTGCCATTATCTATATATATTATATTGTTATTCTAAAATTGTGATAAACAATGAACTCCTATAAATAATTAAAAAAAAAAACAGAAAAATGACAACTTATTTTATTAATTATATCAATAATATAAACACGCTAAGGACAATTCTATATATCTATATATTATAGATTTGCCATTATATATATAAAGAAACATTTGTGAAGGATATTCAATGTATTTTACCATTTAAAATTTTATGTAAAGAGAGAAGGAGATTGTTATTGATAAATTAAAGAATTTTAACTAAACTTATTTTAAGAGCACTAATTATAAAATATGTTTGGCTTAACTATTGAGTCAGCTGCTAAAGCAGAAATAATTTAAAAAAAGTCATGTCATCGTTTTCTTTTTTAAGAAAAAGAGATGTCAAATAAGTAATATTCAATTTAGTCTATCTTTATTTTCAAAAAATAATTTGTTTAAATGTTTTGAGTGCTTATGAAAATTAGTCAACTGAAATTATTTTTCATGTCAAAGAGAAATTAAGTCCTTTTGGGATAAAACTTGTCTACCCATCGTATATGGGTGCCCACATAGATCAAATCAATCCGTAAAGGTCTCATGAAAAATTGTTGTTATTTTATCCTTATTTTTCTCAGTAAATGACTTTCCATTTTTAAAAGGAAAAAATATTTTTCCAACATTGATAAATTTATTATAATTTTATAAATATATTTTTATTAATTAATTAATTAATTAATAATTATTATCTTTGCTCTAAATTGTTCTTCTCGTAAAGATCTCATTTTTATTTACTGGCCACATTTAATGCTATGTTCGATAACAACTTTATAAGTAGTTTTAAGAATTTTTTATTAGTCAAAATCTTAAAGAACCTTACCTGATCAAAGGCAGAATTCAAATTAACAACTGGCTTCAATCATAAAGGACTCAAGAGCCACATTCTCTATGTTGAGGGCACTCGACCAAGATATGCAAAGCCGATTCTTTCTTTTCTCCAGAGGGATTGTAGATTACTTTAGCAATAAAATTTTGTCTCAATAATTTTGTTTTAACATGAATCTAACTTTGGCAAATACAATACATAAAGTGTTTGATTTTAGGTGAGAAGTTTTGCTTTCATAATTTTTTTTTTTCTAGAATTGATCATTAGAAGTAGATGAGGAGCTTGCGCTATCACTTAAAATACTATAGTTTAGAGCAATGTAATAAGTTGCTCTCACCGTAAAGATCCCATTTCTATTTATTGACCACGTTAAGACCGTGTTTAATAACAACTTTTTAAGTAGTTTTAAATGTTTTGATCAGTCAGGACCTTCAAAGTTATTTTTTATAGTATTTAGAAATATAACATTTGAATTAATTTTTAGAGATTAAGGTAGTATTTTATAAAAAATTAATTCATATAATATTTAACTTTTACAATTTCATGAAAAATTACTAAAACTGCTAACAACTAAATGTTATTAAAATAACTAACAGTTACGATTTGTGCTAAGAGGATACTACAAATCTTCTCCACTTCATGTGGCAAGAAAACGGACTTATAAGCTGACTATCCCATGTACTAGTTTCTACATCAATAAGCTCACCAACTAGATTCACTATATTCAATTGTATGACTATATTCAATTATATGAAACAATTGAAATTAAATCTATTCTTGGCATATGATGATTATGAAATAAGAGTTGCCCACACTCAATGTATAAGACCATGCATAAATCAAACCAATTAATTTTTTTTAATTGTTACTGTTTTCAATTTTTTTTCTCAATAAATAATAAAAAATATCTTCATTTCAAGAAAAAAAAGAGATTTTTGATTAACGTATATCCAGTGTGGCTAAGCCTTTTTCAATTATTATTATTATTTTCTTTTAGTTTCTCAATTATTATGATAACATATATATGCGTTGGTAGAGGAAACTGATATAATTGGGTGGTTAATCGCACGCAATATGAAAGGAGAGTGGGGATGTCACAAAATATGAGCTGTGTGATATAATGATATAAAAGTTTGAGCAAATGAACCCTAGAAGGAGGAGTTTGTGGGTGGGGTTAGCTGATAGATGTTGCCATGCTGGTCAAAATTAACTATGGTTAAGGAAGAAAGTTGACCGAGATTAGTGGCTGGGTTTGGAGAGAAGGACAATATTATTTAAATTAAATAAATGAATATTGCACAAAAACAAGGGGAGAGAGTGGACAAGTGGAGATTGTTGCTGCGGCGCGTGGGTCCCATCCTCTTTGTCTTCTTCCTCCCACCCTGGACGGCCCTTTTCTTCCGTCGTTCTCCTCTTTTCGCTGCCAATGCCAACTTTGCTTGACTGGCTCAATGTAATGTGGTAAGGGTGCCCTTATTTATCATTTAATATATAGTTAGAATTTGTTCAAGTAGCATTTAGCTAACCAAAAAATATATTAATCAAATTTATTTTTAAATTCTAATTTTTGTAATTTTAATTGATGCTTGAAATCAAATTACTTAAAGCAAATTAATTAAGTTGATATCAGTTAAAGCAAAACAATAGTTTCTTTTTTTTTTTTTTTTTTTTTTTTTTTTTTTGTGATGGAATAGTTTGATTCAACTGAAAGCAATTAGAAGTTCTTATTCGAAACTTATATATGTCTTATCATGCAAGTATTCTATTTTTTTTAATTTCAGAAAATAATTAAATTATTGTGTAATAAAGTAAAAAAAAAATTTAAAATCTACTGTTCTCATGAATAATTGAATAACTACCTCATAAAAAGTACATGTTTTTATTGTTGGCATTGAAAAGTTTTTAAGAAAAATAAAATATTAATTAAGGTATAGTCCAAAAAATATAAAAGGTTAAGTCACCTCAGAATAAATATAAATATATAGAAGGGTTAATTGATGGAGAAAGTCGAACCAACCAATTGGCATAATGAACTCGACGCCATATGACTGCTACATATAAAGATTTATAGTTTAATAAATTAGGGATGTCAATGGATACTCATTTGTCCAATAAAAAAAATTCACCTAGAATGATCTTTTTTTAATTAATTTTTTTTTTAAAAAAAAAAAAGTTGGTCTGCATAGGGTGCCCAACCACGTGTAGGGAAAAATAATATTTTAATTAAAGGTTTGTATAAAAATATTATAAACTAATAACACAAATGAGTAAAGTCCATAAAAGAAGGTGACTAAACCAAAGACCTGTTGGTTCACATAAACAAGATTAATGTTTTGAAAAAGTCTAAAAACCCACGCTCTTCAAAGGAAAAAAGAAGTTTAAATTTGGGGTTTTCTTTTACTTTAATCTCTTTTCCTGTGCCTTACTATATATAATATAGTTTTTGTTATTAAAACCAATTAAGGCCATTCTGGACGCTTTTGCAATATTTATATATATATATATATACACACCGAGGCGTACTCAATTTCTGTTTTTTTTTTTTTTCAAATAAAAGAGATATTTCAGTAATTAGGAATAGAGTACTAATTAAAATGAAGTATCAATAAAAAAAAATTACAGTTTTATATAAATAAAATCAACCATTTCAATAAATATATATATATATATATATATATATATAATTGCTTGATTTCAGGGCACTCAACTTCAACTCAATGTGATTTACCATCGCTGTTCAACTTGTCTTTTACTAAGTCTCGTCAAATTAACTCTAAGCTCTCATAACCCTCTATGTATTCAAGATTTGCTCTGTTCACGTGGCAGGAGCATTTGTGTGGGCTTGAGGTGATAAGCACGAATTACGTTTGTCCGATAGTCAGTCCAAATAACTACATATCACTCAAATATTGAAAAAAAAAAAAAAAATCGAAACTTATATCTCTTGTTCAAGAAAGGATTTGCACCTCATATTGCATTTTACTCAATAAATAAAATATTTCAACCAATACAATACAAAAAAATCTCTAAAATAACGAGAAACACCTCCATATAAAGAATCAAGCATACTAACTAAATCAATTTATAAGAGAATAAACTTGTAAAATTTATCAACAGTTAAGAAACTTAAATCTAAATATTGATTTGAATGGAAAGAAATCTAGGAATTATTTGAAAAAGACGCTAAAAAGCTTTAAAAAGCAAAAATAAAAAAGAAAGAGGGATTTGCTACCAGTAAGTTTATAAAAAATTAAGGAAAAAAAAAAAAAATGGAGTGGAGTGTGGCTATTGTTTTCTACTTTTCTATTCTTTTTCCTTGATCAATTTCTTTAATTGTTCCTATTTTTGTTTTTAATTGTACACTTCTACACATGAAAGTTTTCTTTTAATCAGTAATAGATTTCATTGAAATGTCAAAAATTTTAATATGGGCTGCTATTAATTATGGGCTATTTTTAGTTTATAAAAATGGATTGAATCAACATAGTTTAACAATATGTGTTTAGAGCCTAGATTGTGTTTATATGATGAATTGTGTAATGAGCTTATGCATTTCTAGCGGGTCAGTATAATAAGACAGTTAAGAATGTAGGTCTAATCTTATAAAGACTTGTGATGAGAATGTCTATAAGATTCTATATAAACAAGCAAGGTCTACTCTCCATCCTTAATATTTATTAGTCTCATTCAAAAGTCATCTTTGAGAATAAAGAATCGGAGAGAAAGATCTAGTCTCTCTTGTACAAATTTTGATTTCTGATCCAAGTGTCTTAATTGTAGATTATCCATAAAGAGGAATCATAAATTCTACTTCACATATAACTAAATTGCTTTTGCATAATTAATACCACATAATTAATAGTTAGTGTTCAAAATTCTTGTAGTAGATCTATTAATTTTCTTATATGTGGTATTACAGCTTGGTTGTACATTGGTTCAGTATCTAATTATTATTTTATTGTTTGATTTATATTAAGTGTTGAGTTATTAGAACTAACAGCGCCAACGAGTATATATATTTGTGCTGTCATTTGGAGCCTATTTAGTAAAATTGGCTGTTTCATTAAATGTTAACTATTTTAATGACATTTAACTATTAGCTATTTTAGTAATTTTTTATAAAACGTTAAAAGTTAAACGCTAAATGAATTTACTTTTTATAAAACACTATTTTAATCTATAAAAATTAATTCAAACTCTATATCCTATATTTATTTATTTATTTAATTATTTAAATAAATATATTATAATTAAAATATTATATTTATTTACTCTAAAATTTATCTTAATAAATTTTAGACAAAAATCAATTAAGTTAATACTTAACAATTTAGGTAAAATTGTAATTAATATAAATTACAATTTTGTTCTTAATGTCCCAAAACTTATTTGTAATCAAGTCATACTTGATTCAATTTCTTGTTTTCACTATCTCATATCCACTCTTATGTGTATGACCTTCTAGGTTCCAAACATATTGGTAATATATAAATTTAATTAATTAATTAATATTTAAAAATCAAGTACATTGTTTAGCAACATGTTATGACTA
>CANUEP010165332.1:0-27064 GCA_947857235.1 Jatropha podagrica
ACTTTGCTACTTAAAGACTACCACTTCATCAACACTTTCTCTTTCTTCCTCATCACATCTCCATGCCATTTCTCTCCTTCTCTTCTTCCTCCATTTTTTTCATTTTTCTACCTCCAAATTACCACTAAACTACCTAATTAAACCATAGAATAGTAATTAATTTTTTAAGAATTAAGTAGTAGAAGTTGAAATTGGTGATTAAAGACAAAGAGAATTGAAGTTGCCATTGAAGCAAGTAAGTTGTGGATTTTGAGTTTTATGATTTAATAAGTAGAATTCAAGGTTTAGGCATGGGATTAATTCGCTAAATCATGCTTCATTAATTTCTTTTGTTAATTTTGATTTTAATGTGCACTTTTTCCTACTTTGAAGAAGTGGAAGAACCCTACACCAAAGGGAAAGGAAAGGCTAAAGAGTGAAGCTTTCTAAGCTTCTTAAAGCTTGATTGAAAGGTTATTGCACTAGTATTTTCATTTCCCTTTCAATTTCTTTAAATTTGAAATTTTGGGGTTTTTAATGATTTTGGGAAATTATGTGGAATGTGTTGGGAAATGAACAATTGGATGTTTTAATGTGATTTTCTTTGATTTTTAAGCATGAAAGAATGCTTGAATGGGAAGAGGAACCTCTCTTCCCACTTCTCTCATGAATGGCCAAACCCTCCTTAAAGGAAGGGCCTTGATTTTTGTTGTTGTTTTTGATTTCCTTTGATAGTAAATGAGCTTTGAAGTGGTTTTTCTTATGATTTGTGAAAGTAATTTGGAAGGAAACTATTTTTCCCTTTGTTTTGAAAGGATGACCGAACCTATGGAGGGTGAAGGGCCTTTGTGTTTCTTTGATTTTTAAGCTTGAATTTAACTTAAATGAGTTTTATAATGACTGATTTGATGATGGTTTTAAGCCTACTTTGAATTACAATGCTTTAGCATTTTTCAAGAACTTAAAGAAGTTTTAAATGTGTAAAAATGGATTTTGTTGTAAATTGTTTATAGTAATGGATTTAATGATTTTAAGTAATGATTTTGAGCTAGTGATTAAGGCATTTGATGGAGGAAGCTTTTCGTCTATTTTCATAAAGAGGTCGAACCTTCTTTAGTAGGTAAGGCATGATTTTGGTGTTTTAAATATTGATCTTTAAGTATTTTTAAGCTATGATTGTTTGTGATTAAAAAAGTATGATTTTGGCTTTAAATATAAGAGGATTTGAAGTGAATTTACAAGTTGTAAGTTAAGTGATTTTGAAATAATAAGTGTTAGTTATAACATATTTTTGGATAAGGAATGGTGAATAAGAAATGAGATTATTTTTGGAAGAACGTATTTATTTTGGGCTCTATTATACATGATTGAAATATAGTACGATGACATTGATTTCGATATGTGAGCATGCTCAGGTTATCAGCCCATTCTGTTATGTGGAGCTATAATCATATGCTAGGGTTATCAGCCCTTATGAATAAGCGTACGCGCTTAATATGTGATGGGGGTGACGCTTCCACATGCCACGTTTGTGTGATGGGGGTGGCGCTTTATAGGCCACGATTGTGTGATGGGGGTGGCGCTTTCATAGGCTACGATTGCGTGATGAGGGTGGCGCTTTCACAAGCCATGATCGAATCTGCTTACGTTCATTCTATACTAGTATGAGCTTTAATTAAGAATGAAATTTTATTCGGCTATAAGAAAATGAAGATATACTGTATTTATGAATTTCCTAAATTAAAAATGAGATTCTATTTCGTTAGAAAGAAATCGAAAATATATTGGTATTTGTAATATTTTCTTATTTATATTGAGTTATGTATGAATTTTAAAGATGTGAATTTCTTTATAGTTTTCAAAATATTTAGATTTAATTAGCACGTTTTCGGTGCATAATATACATTATGATTTGAGTATTTTCAAAGATATTTGAGATTTATTACTTGACATTCTCTTGCTACTTTTATTGGTAATTATTTAGTACCACCGAGTCTTGCACTTAACGCGTTGATTTTTATCACGTGCGGTTAAGAGTGGTGGACACTACCCGAAGACCAGAGGAGTAGCATCAGAGAAGAATATTGATTTTGGGTAGGACATGTGTATTTATGTGAATTATGGCATGTATAAACCTATAGTAAACAATATTGAGGTTGTAAATATTGAAATTATAATTAATGAGATTGGTGGATATTTTAAGTATTATTATTTGATTATATGTATGATGTATGAATGATGGTATATATATTTCTTGAATGGATAATAATATAATAAGATGATTTGATTTTATATTTTTAGAAGTATTGTGCGACTTATTATATTGATTTGGAGTTGAGGGTTGAAGGCTAATATTGAAAGTTTATTTATTTTTCCTGTGTGGCAAGTAGATTTTTAAGGGGAGCTCTTGCGAAATTTTATTTTCCGTGAGATTTTCCTAAAACTTCTATTTTTATATTTTAATTACTTACCTCGCTAGGAAAATATAACCACTTCTAATATATAATCGGTAGTTAACGAGTAGGATTGGACGGTGTTTCGACACCGAATGTAGAATTCATCATCTAGTCCTCCGGAATTAGGTGGTGGGTGTTACACTTGGACTCTCTCTCTCTCTCCCTCTCTTCGTTTACGGTGAGCACCACCATAAATTCTGACCAAATAGTTCCGATAGCATTATTTGATTTTAGGTATATAAATTAATTAATTCTAGCATTTTGTAGCTAGTTAATTTAATTTAATTTTAGGTATTAATTATATATTATAAATTATAGACTTGATTAGAAGACCCAAATTAATTAAGATTAATTTTGATTAGTACCAAATAAATTTAATGAAAGAGTTTTAATAGTTATGATTAAAAGATTTTAATTAATTAGAATAAATTATGGTGGGTGTTGATTTGATTATAAGGTTTGAGTAAATTAGAATATATAATTGTTAGTGGGTAATAATTTGAGTAGAAAGTTTGAGTAGAAAGCTTTAATAAATTAAGGCATATTTTAATTACTACTAAATAAATTTAATTGAAGAATTTTGATATTTATTTTGGTGGTAATTAAAGTGTGGATTTATTAAGGTTGTACTATAAAAATAAGAAAAAGAATATATGTGTTTAAAAGAATTATAATCGTGATCATGGAAAAATTCATAAGTAGTAAATCTAAATATATTCTTAAGGATATTGAGAATTAAGGTTTTAGTAATTAAAAATAGAGAAATTAGTTACTTAAGTTTGGTTTAAATCGGTGACTTTTAAGCGTTAAGAGTCAAATAAGGAAAATAAATTAAATGATTGACGAGTTATTTTGAGATAAAAAATAAATTAAATAAAAGAAAATTTATTGGTTGTAAAGTAGCAATTATTTTGAAATTAAGATGATATTATTTGAATTATGTTATTTAAAAGATATAATAAGCTGATGGGACTATTAATTTTGAGGTTAATCTTGAATTTTATATGATGATTTATGAAATTGGATTGAAGATTTATTTTAATTTATAAACTAAGGGTTGAATATAAATTGTTATTATGATGTTTGGATATTTGAATGAATTGATTGCTCGATTGATGGACTATGTAAGGAGTAATTGATAGATGTACTAGATGGTTATATTAAAATAAGTGGAAGGTCATATTTTAAGTGAAAAATTGCCAAAATTTCTATAAGAAATTAAAATTAAAGTCGATAGAGATTTAAGTAAATAAATATATTAAATGAATTCTTAAGTTTCTCGTTTAAGAAAAATTCACTATTCTAATGTTATTTTTCTTTTTATATATGTCTTATCTAGATCAAAATCTGAATTAGAGCTCGTGTTTCTGCTATCACACTATAAGTACTAATAAATGATGGATATCATCATTTGCATATACGCATTACATACGTGCAACTTTCACTTTATATTATTAAAATATAATCAGTATCTAGTTCTTAACTTCATATATTATTATAATATTGTTTAAGCATAATTATTATTATTGTTATCCATTTTATAAGTATAATACTACAACTCTACAAATGACATATAATTATAAATCGATGATTACATTCATATGCTGCATATTAATTATTGTATTAATTGAATTGTTGGATTATTTATAAAGTGATAATGATGTGCTTTATTTCTATGTAAAATTGGGATGAAGTGGGTCACATGGGATTGTGATACGGTCTGGGACCGCTTGCCATGTGTGGGTGGATCGGCTCCTTGGTATATGAGCATGAGAAAGGCAACCATGTATGAGGACAGCTTTTTGGTGGTCTTGTGACACCACTGACCAATCTCCATTTGTTGTAATTATTTAAAGGTGACATTGTTGAATATGCTGATGTTGTGACATGTGCTTGATTAATTAAGTTCATTATATAATTGTGGAAGTATTTTGCGTGATTGTTAGAATTATGTATTATTTATTATTATTCGCTGAGTTTGCAAAACTCACCATTCCTTCCATAAATTTTTTCAAGAAATAGACATCTTGTTGGTTCATAAAAACTCTACTTTATTCTCCGGAGAAATTCAATATTGAATTCCAAGCTTTGTAACGCTAATATATACAATATTGTGTGTTTGAACATCTCGCGTCCATTTATTGGGTTCCGCAGGTTTGGATGTTTTGATTTATGTTTTATGATGTAAATATTAATATTTTGCTAGTCAATAAACCTGTGGAGTATTTTTCAGTTGTCTTGAAGAGTTATGACTAGATTAGTTTGTTCATATTATGAACGACGTTTATTGTACAAAAAATATTTGCATATATATGTACAGTCCTGAGTTATAAATTTTATGATATATTGAAGCTGGACCAGTAATATTATTTGACTGATTATTTGAATAATGTCGAAATATTGACTTACTGTTTCCAAAGTCAATTGTTAAAAGAGATAGATTTTTATAAATTATGCTTACAACGAGTCTCGAAAATCTTAAACTTATCTAGATTCTAGTGCTGGTGCAGTTCACAGTTTGAGTCGTGAGAAACATTCATAAAATTTGAACCTCCATAGACTTGTTATGGATATGAGGCCATTAGATTAAAGGAACAATATATTATCATTGAGACTTAAAAGTGGACTAGTTTTTCTTGAAAAAAAAAATAATGGACTAGCTTTAGGGTATGATAAAGTAATTAAATCATATGTCTATTTATTTCAACATGGACTCAATTTATAATTTAGAAGATTAAATGGATCAAATGGTACAGTAGCTCTAATTAGGATGACAATTAATAAAGATCAGCGATAATTAAATTATAGGATTTAATTAATTGGCTTGGTGCAGTTAATTAATGGATTATGTGATTAAAAAGGAATATTTAGGTTGATAAGGTGATTAGTTGGTAAACAGTGAAAATAATTATAATTTTATGACTATTAAATTAATTAGGCAGTCAATAGAATGATTTAGTAATTAAAATTAATTATTCTCATTAGATCAATTAATTTATTAATTTAAGTCTCAATTATATGAGAAAAGTCTTGGAAAATGTACTAAATTCGGTGTTAATCGGTGATTATGTGAAAATATGATTTTATATGAAAGTACGTTGGGATTGAGAATTTTGAAATGTTGGGATTGAGATATGGAAATTTGATGATGATGGAATATTTTCAGACTCTGTTAAAGATATATTGGTATAATTACGAGACTAAAGATTTTATTATAGATACGATACGAAAAAAATTAAATGTAGTTTTACCGGTTCTAATTTAATTGGTTAATATCAGTGGTAGTATATAAGTATGACAAGTCATAAAATTGTACATTACTGCCTATATAATTTATGACCGACGTGTCACATGATATTATTATAAATTTTTCAACCTTTGCATTGTATTATGTTTTTGACTGTCGGATTGTTTGACGTTTTTTCGTCTGTTACTTGGTTCTTCTAAGTACACAAGGGGTCAAATTTTAAATACAGCTTTTATAAAATAATTCAATATATTGAGTTATATGAAATTGTGACTAAATAATTCAATATATTGATCGATGATGAGTAATTGTTGAATTTTATATTAATGGCGCGTATGAATATTTATTTATATGACTGATTCATTTTATAAATATTGAATATTGTCTTATTACGATAAAATCTTGTATTATAATAATGTGTGATATTATGAATGCTTATATGTATTTTCATGATATAAATGGGAAAATAAGCAACACGAAACTTTATATTTAGCATGTTGATTTGTCACGCATTAGTTGCTCGTAGGCGATCCATAGAGAGTATCAGATTATTCAGAGAGTTATATTCTCAATTCCTTTTTCTCCGTCTTTTAAGAATTTTTAGTGCTATGTAAACATAATTAAGGTCCTAGAGATTTCTATTAAAGCTAGAATATTTTACGGTATGTAAAATATTTTTAATTAAATGAAAATGATTTATTCTTGCATTGGGTTTTGTGAAATATTATGGATGAATTGATGAGTCGTATTAGAGAATTATTTTGAAAATTGTTTTGTGATTTTGGCTTATTAGGTTTTTTTAAGAGTTCTCATAAAATTTTTCTAAGTTATTTTTTAAAGAGTAACGAAGATTTTAATTGGTTAGCATATCTGCATGTGGGGTTCAACACTTCCTATGTGGGATCTAATGTAGCGCTTATTATCCACTATAATGCATATCCTGTAGATCCTAACACTGATTTGACAGTGATAAATACGTAAATATTTCAAAAATTGATGGATCCATAGCATAATTGTTGAGTGCGAGATTTGAAATTAGAACTTACAATGTAGAAATTTTGCATCAACCTCATACAATGTTGAAGCAAGATGGAAAGAATCTACCACTACAAGTCAAGCAGAAGAAATGGTGATGCTTAAAGCACAACTACAGACGGTTACACAAATATGACCAAGTCGTGAAACAATGTGGTGAAATGTGCAGACTGGTGCAAGCCTTAACCACTTTTATCTGTAAAAAGTATCTGGAGACCAATTGCTTAAAGAAATTAATAACTATCAGGCAATTACTTTATCAATTTAGTAATATTCGACTAAATTTTTTTTCATTTAATTGTTTGAATGCATTTGGAGAATAGTTGATATATATAGCAAGTTGGCCTGTCACATTTCATAAATGAATATTTTTTCATTGCTCTTACCACATAAGATTTTTTGTGATGACATATAAGATTATAATGTTACATAGGACTCTTATATTTTAATGGTGTCACATAAAATTTAATTATTAGTTATATTGTTATGTAAATATTGATATTAATTATCATAAATTAATATATATTAGTAAATAATAATTACTATTATAATGTTGTAACTTATTTTTTAATTTAAAATTACATAATATTGGTCTTAATTGTCATTCAATTATCATATTAGTATTTATTAAATAATTATAATATTATAACCTATTTTTAATTAAAAATTATCATAATTTTGAGGTTGATTATCATATTAATATTTATTATACCTTATCTTTTAAATTAATATTATTATAATATTAACATTGAATGTCATTATAATTAATTATAGTTATCATTTATTATTATGAATGAAGATTTTATATTTAAAAGCATGATAAGGAAGTTTAATGGTGAAAATATTTATTAATAGTTTTATTTATAATGAATATCCAAACGTTTCAATATTTATTTGTCTTAAAATTATAATATATAGTTTTTTTATTAGTTTTAATGATACTATATTGAATTGTTATTAATTGTTTATCATTAGACTATAAATAGAGGGACCTCTTTAAGGTTTAGTGTGATCAATTTTTCCTTTTGTAATTTCAATAAATTTTATACAATTTCTTTTTGACATTGATATATTTTTTTCTCTTCTAATTTTCATTACTCTATCAAATTAGGAAAAATTTGATAAATCATAAAAAAATGGTTTATATAAAATTATCATTAAGAATAATTTGTATACGTCTATGATTAAATTTCTGATGTCTATTTATTTTATTTATTATTTTTAATAGCATCTAAGAAATGTTATTAATTCAAAAATAAATTAAAATCATTGATTTTTAATATATATTTCCTTTTCTTTTAATTTTATTATAGACATTAATTCTTATATAATTAGTCTAATATTTTGAATTTGAAATAAATATTCTTTAATTTAAATAATTTTCATCAAAATTAACAAATATAAAATTATAAATAATTTAAATTATAAATTTTTCTTAATCAAATTTTATATTTAAAAATATTATCACAATATCACTAAGATTATAAATAAAAATATTTACTGTGCATAGCACAGGCATGCCGTTAGTTACATAACTATGTTTGGCTAATAATTACGAAAGAATATTTAAGTAATTAAATTTCTAGCTTGTAGGTTATTTCATGCATTAAATATATAGAGCAATATTATATTAAAGTATCCCATTACTTTTTTTTTCACTTGAGTTGCTCCTTGAAATAATTTTTAATAGATGGATCTTTCTCCAGTATTTGAAAAATACTCTTATCAGCTCTTACGACTATAAATGGAATAAGAGAGGGTCAAATATAGAATTTTATCCAATTTGATATAAACTTTAATCGTGTATTTATTTATAGAGATGACTTGTAGATGATAGAAGAGAGAAGCGTATTAACAAGTATATAAATAGAAAATAAAATAAAATCGCATAAATCATGATTTATGGTTTTCTAAATCACATTTTCTATTTTTTAAATAATTTTGGAAAAATTTAAAAAATAAATTTAAACAATTTTAAAACAAATACGTTTCATTCTTTTTTTTTTTAATCAAAATTAAATGGAAAACAGTCTAAAAAATGCATAAAAAGTGAAAGGCTAGCAAAAAGAGAAGATAAAAGGCAAGTAAACCTTAGAACTTTCCTGTTCCAAGCAAAGAATTGAATAATAGAAGGGCACTGATGAATATTCTGCTATTGTTCAATAAAAGAAAATGAAATGGCAAAAACATTTTATGCCATATCAGGACCACTAGGAAGAGGTTGATAACCATGATGATGGTTAGAGATTTGGTCAGCATTGATGCCTTGAACAGGAATGCACTTCAAAACAACAGCAATAACTAAGCTTGCAGCTCCAATAAGTACACTTGCCAACCATAACTCCCAGTTTAGTGGCACTGTATCAGCAAATGTTCCCAGCAATTCCACCATTATTATTTGGAAAGCTACTGTAGAAAATATCACCCCCAAGAACACCCAGCTATCAAACACTCTCTGGAAAACATTTATCTTCTCCATGTCCCGGCTATTTATTTCGTTGAAAACCTACAAAACAGAAAACTTGTTTAATAAAAGAGTCCAGTTCAAGCTCGTGTTCACACCTGTAGGAATGGAAACTTTTTTGTTTTTATATAAACTGTGGACGAGCAAAGTACAAGTTCATTTTGCAAGTTCAGATAAGCTTGAGTGGGCTCCAACTCGAGTATACCTTCGACACAATGACCAATGGAGGGGGCCAGGCTTGCCCTCACCCTCCTAACCGAATTTTTTTAAATGAAATTACCATGTAAAAGTATTAAAAAATTTTATTTACCTTGTAAAATAATAAATTTTTTTAATTTTGCCCTACCTAATTCTTGAAACTTTTTATTGACTCTCTTAACTTTAATTTTTTATATCTAAGACTATATCCCTTGAATAATATGTGCCAAGTAAACTATTGATCCAAGAAAAATTTGCGTTGCAAGAGATCGAATCGACAATCTAAGTCATGAAGTTTGCCCCATACAGATGCTCGCAGGCCACTCGAGCTACCCTTTGGGTTCTACACTGCTAGAATATAAATTAAGGTTCGAGTGAAAAAATAAAGAAAAACACTAATAATAAATTTTTTCAATTTTGCCCTACTTAATTCTCGAAATTTTTTTTGACTCTCTTAACTTTAACTTCTGGTTCTGTTACAGGATAAACGTACACTGCTAGACTATAAATTAAGCTTTGAGTGAAAAATAAAAGAAAAACACTAACCTGGCAGAACACAAAGGTATTAAATATGAAAGTGTTGTGTGTTTCTCTGGCATCTGAACCTGTGAGTTTCAAAAGCCGTTCTCCGCGAAATTGGAGTACCACAAGCACAACCATTTGGTAGATGCTTTGTCCAATAATATTCCTCCACATGATCTTGGTAATGAAATTTACATTTCTGCCTATTGGAGGTCTTTTCATCAGCCCGTCATGAGGAGGCTCTGTGGCTAATGCCAATGCACCAAGAGTGTCCATTATCAAATTCACCCATAGCAGTTGGACAGTGGTAAGTGGAGCATCACCTAGTAATTAAAAAAAGGGTTTTACTTTCCATTTGTTAGGAGTCAATTGTTGTATAAATAAACCCCGAAAAAAAAAAACAACCTGAGGCACATGCTGAAATGAAATTGATCATTAGAGCAACCACATTGACTGTCAACTGAAACTGTACAAACTTTTGGATGTTTATATAAACTGATCTTCCCCATCTTCCCACATTAACTATGGTTGTAAAATTGTCATCCATTATTATAACATCAGCGTTTTCTTTTGCAACCTGTAGGAAATAGGAAAATAGATATGCTTATTTGCTGCAAATGATGATTCAATCGGTTTTAATTTTTAGGCAACATTTTACCAACCTCAGTTCCTGCTATTCCCATGGCAAGCCCAATGTCTGCCTCAGCCAAAGCTGGAGCATCGTTAGTCCCATCACCAGTCACTGCCACAACTTCTTTAAAGACATTCCTTAATTGGGTTACCAATTTATGCTTGTCTAAAGGCGATGAGCGTGCCATAACCTGTATATGTGCACAGGTTAAACATTTCAATTTCATGACAAGTGAGACTACATTTGGCAAATTATAAATGAAACAGAATATGCGAATAAAATAACCTGAAGTTTTGGAATTATTTCCTCCATCTCCTGTGGGCTTTTACTACGAAAATCTGGTCCCTCAATTGCTAAGCCATCGTCTGTTAATATGCCACATTCCCTAGCTATGGCTTTTGCTGTGTTGATATTGTCTCCAGTAACCATACGAACATTAATCCCTGCGGCTAAACAAGTCTTGACAGCCTCCTTTACACCGGGTCTTACTGGATCCTTAATTCCAATAACAGCCACTAACGTATAGTTCTCTTGAGGAATGCAATCTTCTTTAGAAATGTTTTCTACATCTTTGTAAGCCAAACATAGAGTTCGCAGGGCTTGACAGGAAAAATCATCTATAACACTTGTGATTTTACTTTTCTTCTCTTGCGACATTCCAACTGGCTTGCCATCCTTAGCGATTATCTTGTCACACATTTCCAGTACAATTTCAGAAGCTCCTTTGCAAAATGCCCGAAACCCGCGATTGTTAGGTAGAGAAACAAGCACAGACATCTTTTTCCTGACTGAATTGAATGGCTCAACTTTCACTACCTCAGAATCCTTGCCATGTATTTTAATGTCACCCCCTAATTGCAATCCAAACTCTAAAATTGCTGTCTCTGTTGGGGTCCCCATAATATTAGTCTTCCCATCTTTCCCTTTCGTTATCTCTGAGGCAGTATTCTTAAATATAGACTGCAAAAGGATTCTTGCCGCATCTTTGGAGATAGAGGACAATATGTCATCGCTTTTTACTGATTTCGTTTCTTCACATATCCATATTTTGTTCGCTACCATATGATTTGCGGTCAATGTCCCAGTTTTATCAGTACAGATGCAAGTGGCAGAACCCATTGTTTCGCATGCAGATAAATGCCTCACTAAAGCTCTATCTTTCATCAATTGCTTCATTGCAAATGCAAGACTTAATGTCACTGCTAAAGGAAGTCCTTCAGGAACAGCAACAACAATTATAGTAACTGCAATAGCAAAGAAATTCAGAACATTCAATGCATCACTTGCAGACCATTTCAAGATTTCGTTATTTCGTCCTTTAACCATTAAAAACCTTCCCATTAAAACCAAAAATGTCATTATTGCAAAAGCTAAACCAATTTTCCCAATAATTGTTGCAACTCCATTTAGCTTCACTTGCAATGGTGTCTCATCTTCTCCTGTTTCACTGAGAGTAACCATCAATCTACCCCATTCTGTTCTCATACCAACTGCTGTGACAAGCATTTTACCAGACCCATCTTGCACTTTTGTTCCCGATAGCAGAAAAGGCCTCTTCTTATTAACATCCACCGGCTCGCTCTCACCTGATAAACTTGATTCATCTACTGACAAGTTATGGCCTACTATAAGAACACCATCAGCAGGAACTAAATCTCCAATGGCTAGATTAACAATATCGCCAACCACTAAATCATATATAGAAACTTTCTGTCTGCAACCTTCTCTAGTTACCTGAACAATTACGTTCTTCTTCTCCTTATCCAATACCTTAAATTGCAATGACTGCTTATAATCGCTAATAGCAGTGACAATTACAACTAAAAAAATGCAAAGTACTATTCCAAGCCCATCATACATACCTTTAGGCCACCCTTCAGTGGCAATACCAACACCAATAGAAATGGCAGCACAAACCATGAGTATGATTAGTGTTAAGTCATGCAAAGCTTCCCAAACGAACATCCAGAAAGACCTAGAAGGTTTCTCAGCATATTGGTTAAGGCCAAATATGTTTTTCCTGATAGAGATATCATTTGTGGAAATTCCATCATTTAAAGAGACAGATACATGTCTGGCCAATCCTTCAACTCCTCCATGCAATCCTAAGGCCTTGGAATCATGAGATCTAACTATAGAAGCGAGTTGATCTGGGTCAATTCCGAAACCAGCTTGCCTTACATCTTTTGAGAGCTTGTACTCAACTAGATTAGCAGCTGCATGTAATAATAAATTATCACAACCAGATGATTAATCAAGAAATAAAAAAGAATGAGGTTCCTAGCAGAGGGTGAGCATTTGGTCAAACCGTATTGAATCAGTATAAACCGACTAAGTTGAATTTCTATATAAAGAAAATCGTATCAAACTGAATTATTCATAGAATTGGGTCGAACTTAATTTAATTAGTTTGGTTCAATTTGTTTTTAATTAATTTTAGATTAAATCAATGTGGTTTTAGGCTTTTAAATTCTTCATTTTTTATATATTAAATCAATCCGAACGGAAAATTTTCATTTCTTTTAAAATTATTTTATGGAAACCGAATCAAAATTTTAAAAGCCAAATCAAACCGACTTGTTTCAATTGGTTGTACTGCTCAACACTGGTTTCAACTCGAAAAGCCTTGTAGTCTAGCTAGGTGAAAGCCTCACTTTGCTCAGTTACAATTGAGAAAAAAAGAAAGAAATGAATTGATCATACCATCAATGAAATGCAATGCAGCCTTTTTCACGTAAAGAGCAACTCGTAGCTTTTCCTGCTCAAAAATGCATCAGATTATATATACAAATATATAAATTGATCATATCAGTCATAATTTTTGGAAGGAGACTGTATTTATCAGTTATATATAACAGAAAAGAGAAAAAGGAGAAGAAGAAATGAAAGGCATGTAGTAATTAATATAACCTAACCTGAAGCTTTTTACGTTTTCTTTCGGCTTCGGCACGTTTGGCAAGATCTGCAACCATACGAAACCTTCGACGAGGATTCTTGACGACAGAAACAGCATTTCTCCATCGCCTTAGAGCTTCTTCAGAAGGTCTCTTAGCCTCCACGTCGAAGTTCTCTCTCAAGTACTTCTCCATATTTCTCAATTCTTCTTATTCTTCTTCACTCTCTTGTGGATATCATCATATTCAAGATTTGGCTTTCCGCGGAATTTTATGGTAGAATTATTCAAACACTGCCGTGAATGGCGGGAATAGAGACAGACATTGCTCTATCAGCATTTAATATATTTACCTTTCTCATAGGCTCCTTTTCCTTCTTTATTGCCACCACTAGTATTATAACCCGCACAATGCCCGCAAAAAAATATTGAAAAATAAAATAATTTTTTATAATTTCAATATAAATACAACAAGAAAATTAGCTCGTTGATATAAATACAATATGTTTAATCCTCTTAATCTCATAAATAAGTAAAGTGGAAAATGTTAACCCATATATAACTAGTATTGCCCGCTTAATATTATAAATAGATTAAGTGAATGTATTGACCTATATACAACTCGCTTAACCTACTTATAATGTTTTTAACTTTTAACATATTTAACTCGAATTATATTTAAAAATATTTTTTCACATATAAAATGCATAAATTCTTCAAGATTCATAATTACAACAATAAAGTTTAAATATGTTTTAGTTGGAGTATTTACATCTAATACTTAAATTATTTCTTTACTCTTAAATAAACGGATCACTCGTCTAACTCACGTGTCAATATGTGACACAACACATTTATATTCGTGTTATAAATGAGTGATGACCGCAATTTTCGCAAGTGCACGAGATCGCAACAAGTAATAAGGAGTGAGTAGAGTATCGTCCACGAAAATTGTATACCAAGTACCATAATTATTTTAATCTATTATTATTTAAACGACAATAAAGAGGGTATTTGTAAAAGTAAGTAAAATAAAATAAAATAGTAGAAAAGAATTCAAACAAGAATAATTGATAAAAATAAATCAAAGTTTAAAAGCTACTAGGGATATTGACTTCATTTAACTCTACTTAATTTATTTTATTAGTTTGTTAATCAATTTTAATTGTTCAAGCAAGAAAAATAATCCTAGAGTTACTAACAAACTCTCCCGGTGTATTGTTCGCTATTTTAATCTGGTTTAATTACCTATCTCCCAATAGTGCAACCAAACATGAATTAAATCATTAAGTTTTATGGTTTGTTCAAGAATTCATAATCTAAGGTCATTAAATTATGAAAACCCCCCATGACTCAAACCATATAGTTTCCGCATCAAGTTATTATTTCCATGTAATTTATTAATCTTTTCTTATCAAAAACCCTTCTTTCGATAACGATTAATGAACTAAATCAATCCAGGGGAGAAACTCTGTCTGGAAGCATTAAGTTCAATAATAAATTATAACTTGAATAAAGAAAAACAAATCTAATATAATAAATTGGGGTATAAGTTAAAGCTACATCAAATCCCTAGTATGAGAGGTTAGTTCGACATAGTGATTAAATAAAACTCAATAAAATATGAAAATAATTTCATAATTAATAAGAATTAATGGAAATAAAATAAGATCAAGAGTTTAGAGATAAAAACTAGTCAAACAATAGCGTAGACGGCTCCCTTGATTCTAGTATATAACTTGATTGCTTGAATTCTTAGAAAGAAAGAAAAACTAAGAAAAGAATAGAATCCAGATTTGAGATCTAGAATTCAATGAAAATCAACTGATTGATGCCCCCATATGGTGTTGTGATCTCTCTTTATATAGACTTCATAGGGTGTCTTTGAATTCGAGTAGGAAATTGATTTGAATTGGATTCCTTTTCTGTTTAGGAGTCTTCTTTCATTAGGTTGGGCTTGAGCAATGCTTGAGATGAGTCCTTTTAGTATTTCCATGCAGCCCATGCAAAGGCCACGCTTATGTCTCAGATTTACACGGGCTGAATAATTAAAATTCGGCCTGATTGAGTTTCTAGTAGGTTCCACTGTTGTGGCACTGTATGACATGCTCGTGTACTCCCCTGACTTGGCCATGTTGAGCTTTTAGACTTTCAATTTCAGTCCAAACCTTCTTCGATGCGATTTTTAACTATTTTCCTGCTAAAAACCCTTCAAATTAATTCTATCAAGAATCACGGGAACTTACTAAAAATATAAATAAATCTAAGTGAAAAACTAATTAAAGTAATTAAAAATGCTAAAATTTCTAATAAAACTAAGCTAAAAATACTATAAAAATATAACCTATCGAGTGACTCGTTTGTAACATGAACCCGTTTAACCTCAAACCTAATAATATATTTCACGTGTTAGACGAATCATGTTCGCGTGTCATGACCCATTTTTTGATATACCTAATATGACCTATATAAAAAAATGTACACACACTATTAATATAGTTTTTAACAGTGATAATAATTTTAAGAATTTAACTAATTATATTAAAATAAAAAATTAAATATTTTTATTTTATATTTATGATTTTTCATAAATGATTATTTATTTATTTAAAATATTAATGTATTATATTTATTTAGTATTGTGTGTCTTAAGTGTGTGGATCTCCTATTTTTTAAAAAATTGTCATGTCACGTATGTTCCATATTACGTGATAAAGTATTTTTTTTTTAATTTCTTATCTCTTTTTATTAATATAAGAATGGACTAATTTTTTTTTTAAAAAACTTTTGTTACTTATTTTTTTTGGGTATAAAAGAAAAATTAAATTATTTTTCCGTACAAATTTATTTTTATAGTTTTTTATTTTCTTTCTAATTTTAAGAGAAAATTATCAGAATTCTTGTTTCTTATATTCCTTTCTTGTTTCCAAAAAACATAATTTTTTATTAATATTAATTTAGTTTTTTTTCTTCCTATATGATATTATTTGAAAATATAATTATTTTTTCTTATAATCTGCACGATGCATAGGGTAATATTAAAAGATAAAATAATATTTTATAACATCATTTAAAAATAGTAAATAATAAAGTGATAAATTATATTTTATTGAAATATGCTGAAAAGTTGCAATGCTAAGATATATCTTCTTAAGTATAATGCGAAATATTTTATAAGATATGCAATAACAGAAGTCATGCATAGTATGACTTGTATAAAAAAAATGCATGCACGCTATTAATCTATTTTTCAATAGTGATAATAATTTTGAGAATTTAACTAATTATATTGATATAAGAGATTAAATTTTTTTTAATTATGTTTGTGATTGTTTATTTATTTGAAATATTAATATATTACTTATTTAGAGTAGTGTGCCCTAAGCATATGAATATCCTACTTTTTAAAATTGTTGTATTTGTACATTCTCGTTTCTTATATCTCGTGTCTGTGCAACTTAGCTCTTGGTATATGAAATTACTTTTTATACTAAACTAATCAACTAAGATTTTTTTTATTAGCAATAAAAATGAAGTGTTTTTTTTAATTTGATTTTGTGTCATTAAAATAAGAAATTAAGTATTTTTATGTTATGTTTATAATTTATTATAAATGATTATTTATTTATTTAAAATATTAATATATTACTTATTTAGTGTACTGTGTCCTAAGCGTATGGTGTCTTATCTTTTTTAAAAATTATCGTATTCCCTTTTCATGAAACATAACTCTTAGTATATGAAACTATTCTATACACCAAGCTAACCGACCAAAGTTTTTTTATTACTAATAAAAAATAAAATTTTTAATTTATTTTTGTGTCATTGAAATAAGAAATTAAGTTTTTATTATTTAGAATTTATTATACACGATTATTTATTTATTTGAAATATTAATGTATTACTTATTTAATGTACTGTGTGCTAAGTATGTAGATGTCATACGTTTTTCAAGATTATCATATCTCGTACGTTCTTGTATCTCGTATTCTGTGTTTGTGCAATCTAGCTTCAGGTATATGAGACTATTTGATATACCATGCGAATAATCTAAGATTTTTTTATTATCAATAAAAATAAAATATTTTTTTATTTATTTTTGTGTTATTGAAATAAGAAATTTAATGTTTTTTATTTTATGTTTATTATAAATTTTTATTTATATATTATTTATTTAGTGTAATGTGTTTTAAGTGAGAGAATGTCCATATTTTTTAAAAATTATCGTATCTCGTACGTTCTGTATCTTGTATCTTGTTTCTGTGTAACTCTGCTAATAGTATATGAGATTACTTTACACACAAAGTTAATCGACAAAGGTTTTTTTATTACGAATAAAAAATGATGTATTTTTAAATATTTTTTTTGTTATTAAAATAAGAAATTAAGTTTGTTTATTTTATATCTATAATTTATTATTTATTTATTTAAAATATTAATATATTATTTATTTAGTGTAGTGTGTTCTAAGCGTGTGGATCTCCTGTTTTTTTAAAAATTGTCATATCTTATATGTTCCAATTTAAATTTTTTAATTGTTTATATATTGTTTATTTAGTAGTAATGTACTATTTATTTACACTCTTTTTAAGCGTGTTGATTACTTATTAATTGTTTTATAAGAATAAAGAAATTTATATTAATGTATTAAATGATAGAGATAATATTTTTTATAGATATTATTTTAATGGAGAAATTATCTAGAAATATAAAACAACTGATCTTTTTACACTTTTTACAATTGTGTTCAATTTTGTGAATTTTAATATTTGTCATTCTATTATCTAAAATAATGTCATATGACAAACTGTGCTACATAAATTTGAGTTATATATTAACTATTCTATTTTTATATATTATACTGATAAATATAGATATAGATGTAAATATTATATTGATAGATATAGATATAGATTTTATATTGATAGATATAGATTTTATATTGATAGATATAAATATAGATTTTTTCAATAATAATAATAATTTTGAGAATTTAATTAATTATATTCAAATAAGAAATTAAATATTTTTTATTTTAGATTTATTATTTATTATAAATGATTATTTATTTATTATTATATCCCTTACGTTTTCCTATCATGTGTCCTCTGTCTGTGCAACCTAACTTATAATATATAAGATTACCCCATACGTTAAAATAATCATTAAAATAAAAAATTAAAATTTTTTATTGTATAATTTGAGTTATATGTATTTTAATTTAAACTAATTATATTAAAATAAAAAATAAAAAATAAAATTTTTTATTTATTATAAATGATTATTTATTTATTATTATATATTTCGTACATTTTGAATTTCGTATCCTGACAACCTAACTTCCGGTATATAAAATTACTCTATATAGTAAAGCAATCGTTAAAATAAAAAATTAAATTTATTTTATGGCACAGCAGATTAAGAAGAGAGAATCCTAAAGAACTTGCTGCTTTTGAAGCAAAGGCAGCTGCTTACCACAATTCTAATGATTAATTGTTGGACCCAAATTATATTTCTTTATAATTGTTTATCTGCTATTAATTCTAATGCTTAATCATTGGATCTAAAATTATTTAAGCATTTACTATGAATTAAAAAATAATCTTCAATTCTTTGGAAAAAAAAAATCAACTTTTTTAGTGCATTTTTTGCAAGATTGATACGAAGAAAATTTCTATTTTTAATATCTGTTATTTCTCCTTCAAAAAAATCTTCATATCCCTCCATATCAATTGCATGTTATCGTCATTAATAGCTAATTTAAAAACTTTAATTAAAACCATATAAGATACATAAATTTAATTAATTTCATTGAAAATACTTGAAATGTTTGATAAATAATTTCTTTTAATTCAACTCTTGTCACAGTTAAAAATCTTTCCAGATTTGATAATAAACATAAATCTGTTTTCCATCCATGTTTGTTTGATAACTACAATAAAATTAATTATAAAGAGATTACAATTAGTTTTTTAATAGAATATTAATTTTTTATTTAGTGATCAAATTAGTATACTCACGTATTTATAATTTCATATGCCTCCATTATTTATGGATTCGTCTGCACTGTATTTGAGTTGTAGATCAACTAATTTAAAAAATAAATTGAAAAATCAATAGACATTCCAATAAAAATAATTTAATTGAGAATAATAGATTAAATAAGAAAATATATTGAAAGAATAAATTGACAAAACTGGTACAATAACAAACCTAAAATATTTATCTTAGAATCCAGAAACAATATTTTTCTTATCTGTCCAATGTCGATTGATGATTGATAAGATTCTATAGGGTTAATTTTAAGAATTAATAATCTGAGATTTCATTCTCTTTACCCTACTTCAAGAGTGTCGATTGAATCATCCTGTATAATTTTTGGAATAAAAAATTAAAATAATTTATCTTGTTACATTAATGAAAATAAATAAAATAAAGAATGACGAAACAAAGAAAATATTTTATTGATTATATAACAATAGTTAGAGAAAGACATTTAATCCTATTTTGTAAAAATAATAATAAAAAAATATAATAATAATAATAATAATAATAATAATCATCTTAGAAAAATCCAAAATTAAGTCCATCCATAATGAACGATGAACAAAAACAAACAGAGAACCTATCTACTAATTCCTATCGCATTGTACCAACCCTCACAACCAACCCTAAAAAGTTCATAATGAACCCATTAAAGATTCGAAGACTCATTACGACCAACACAAATCCTAAAAAGGAAAAAATATAAAACAAAGTTCTCGCCATTCTTTTTTTTGTTTGGTAACTCTGTGTGTTTTGCTTTTTGAGCTACAAGCCATGGCATCAAAGCCACAAGTCCCTCTTTTCACTAAGTGCATCATAGAAGCTTCTTCTTGGCGATTCAGATGACGAAAAGCTAGAAGCTAGTAATAATATTATTATTATTATTATTATTATTATTATTATTATAACAGTTCATTGTGTCGATTAAAAAAATCTAGTGCTAAAAAAAAGTTGTATCCATCAATTAAATAAAAAAAACATATACGAATAGCGAATATATAAATCTATAAATTTATAACTTTAAACAAATAAAGAGATATAAGAATTATTAAATTATAACAAATATAGATAATAACTACTCTATTAATTTATAAATAGAGATATTTGCTACGAGAAGAAAATATGATCGAAAACTTAATAATTTCAATTCAAAATAGCAAAAGCTTGAAGTATTAATTATTGATAGTAAAAAACAACAAATTATTGATAGCGAAAAATAATCAAAACTAAACATCTTTATATAGCAGTATGATAGAACAAATTCCTAATTAGAATCGTATTAAAGAATAAATTTCTAATTAGAATAAAATTAGATTAAAATTATAATAATAATAATTAGAATAGAAAAATAAACACAATGTGATTCCAACTTAGCTATTAACACTAAATTGTACTTAATAATATTTTTTATCAATTAGAATATGTAGAGGTATTTTGGGGGCCAAATGTTCCCCTCCCCCATTCATACTTATATATATATATATATATTATAGATATGTTACACATTATATGTCTTAATTTCAAATTAATAAGTTTTATTAAAAATCATATATGCGTGGATCAAAATAAATAAATAAATAGTAAATTTTATTAAAATAACTAAGTTTCACTATTATAATAATTTTAGCAAATAATTGAAAAATAAATACTATACTATAAAATTTTAAATAAAATCAATAATAAAAATTTTGAATATGTTTGGTTGGTATAAATTGTGCAATTCCTGAAAATTGAAAAATATAACTCCCCTAAAAGTACCAGAAGTAACTTCCTTATTAGTCATTTCAAAAACTTCACATTCTCAATTTTGTCTTTTTATGTTGCGTCCATGAGCAATGTGATTTCTTTGTTTTTACTTTTGTCTCGGTTGTATTTATAATTCAATACATGCACTTTCCTTATTAGTCATTTTGTTTAGAGAGAGTGTAATTATAACATTAATCCAATAAATAAAATTATAATAGTATTTTGTGTAGTATGTAATAAAATAATGTTGACTCGTAGATTAAACCAATGAACTAGGGATGAGCAAATTGAATTATGTAAAGTTCATGTCCAATACATCAAGATTTTACTTGGATCCGGATAGGAGTAGGTATCAGATCCAATTAGATTTGATATTATCTTCTTTTATTAATATTAAAAAACAAAAAGAAAACAATAATTCTAAAAATTTTTATATTTATATACTATGCTTCAAAATGCAAAAGTTCGTGATAATAATTAGAAATTATTTGCCATTGCATTTTAAACACAAACATTTCAGATTGTTAGTTGTAGTGTCAAATTCTTTTTCTTTTGCTTATGTTAGTTATATGTCTTATGAACAAGTTATACTTTAAATATAATATTTCATGTAATAAGTATTTTATGCCGAATATATAAATTGGCTCATGTATTTATGTAAAAAAGTCTTTTGGCCGCATCAATTTTTAAAATGACTTTTTAGCCCTATAAACTCGTTCTTTTCTAATTTATACATATTTGGCCACATAAGAAATTGGGGTGTGATATACACTCGCCAAATTAACGAGTTAGGTCTGCTAGGATTGCATGATGTGCAAACACATCATCAGCCAAATGCATAAATTGCTATTCATACTTACACAAAAAATCTTTTGGCCACATCAAGTTTTAAAATAACCTTTTGACTCCTTAGACTCTTTTTTTTTTTAAATTTATGCATTGACCAAGCAATGATTTTTTTCACGTAATTGTCTTACGTGGAAGATTTTATATGCACATCATTTGTGAAATAATGGCCGAATACATCTATTGTCCATTGTACTTATATCAAAAAGTCTTTTGGACACAACTTTTAAAATGACCTTTTGGCCTCCTAGACTCGTTTTCTTTTATAATTTATGTACTTCTCAAGCAATGGTCTTCTTCCACATTAGCATATATGTTTTGCATTAAGGTAATATGTATCTAGATAAGCGTGCATAAATTACAAAAAAAATGAATCTAAGGAGCTAAAAGGTCATCTTAAAAGTTGAAGTGATCAAAAGATTTTTTTTTTTTTTTTGCGCAAGTACAGGGACAACAGATGTATTCAGTCAAATATTTCATTATAAAAGACATTTATTTATCTTTTTTTATTTTATTAAATGAATTTTGGTAAAAGATAAAATACATGAAATAATATTATTTTGTAAAATAAATTATCATATGGTTATTATTACGAGTTTTATTTTGCATTAAAGCAAAATTTCTAAATATTCTTTATCAATGTTCTTCTCATTAATGAACGATGATTAGAGCTATTAAAACTGATTTTATTCTTTCCTTTGTGAAGGGAGGCAGGTATTCTCATAAGTTGAAATGTACATGACATCCAGAACTAATATGTAGGTGTTGTTATTCAAACAAGTCCATTAAATTAACTTAAATGAAAATTACATATGGAGAGTTATTGTTTATGGAATAATCAAGTGACGTTTGTGTAAGTGATCTTTTAACTTGAAATTACTAAGCTATCTTATATGATGATAATTATGTTTTGATTTTTTATTTACATTATTCATTTATGGATAACAAGTAATGATGAATTGGACATAATATGAACTATATAGAGATACTTATGTAATTAAGATAAGATTAATTACTCTAGATAAATTAGAAAAAATATTCTAATTGTTCTTTACTAATATTGATTGAAAAATCATTATGCAAGGTAAAATGAAATTAGCAAATAAGATTTGGAATTTCATTTATATGATCAATAGCTAAGATTAAGAGAAATAATATGATTTAGTAAAACAAGCACACTTCTTGCCTAATTACTAAATCAAAACGTTAATTATGAAAGGATATTAATTACAATAATGAACTATGTATTAAAGATTAAGTCAAACCACTGTTGACTTTTCAAATATTTGGATAGTCATATCATGTTGCTAGACAATATTCTTGACTTTTAAATGTTAATTAATTAGTTCATTATATTTATTGCCAATATATTTGGAACCTAATAGATCATGAACATAAGAATAGATATAAGAAAAAAAAAATGAGAAATCAAATAAAGTATAGTTTGATTACAAATAAGTTTTGAGACATTGATGGCAAAATTATAATTCATATTTAATTAAAATTTTTCCTAAATTATTAAGTGTTGACTTAGTTAATTTATGTAAAAAATTTATTAGATTATATTAACCTAATATTTTAATTATGATTTATTTATTTTGAATAGTTAAATAAATAACTAAAATTAATTAATTAAAAATCCCAGTGTTATATGTATTATAATTTATTTATTTAAATAGTTTATATAATAAATAATCACATGTATATTTTAGTTATAATTTATTTATTTAAAAGGATTAAATAAGTAAATAAAATTTATTTATTTATCACTTAAGACATTTCATATATAAGGTTTAAGAGACAGTTTAAAATTTATTGATGTTCGATAGCCACTAAATTAAATATAGAGCGTAAGATATCTACCATTATCATATACTCTTTATTTTCTCGACCTTCTAAAATAGTTTGAGTTTTTCGATTATATATTAGACAGTTTGTGGTTTGCAACAACCTAACAACATAGATTAAAGTCTGAAAGAATCAGTAAAAGAGGTATTTTAAACAATTTTATTGCTTTTATTGTTTAAACAAATCTCGGTTGAAATAATTATTTTATTCTAATTATTTTATTGATATTCAAACGTAACAGCTTGATGTGTGGATTAAAAAAAAAAGGTGAAAAGAAATGTAGAGAATTATTTGATATGGAAGGAAAATTAAAAGAAAAGAATAATGAAGGCTACTATGTATTTAGAATTATAACAATTTAGAAATATAAGAAAGAGACTATTACTTTTTATGGATTGGATTCAGATCAAATTAAGCATACCTCTACCCAATCCATATCCACCTTAGATTTAATTTCTAAATCGATATATCATCCACCAAATCGATATAGGTTTTTGGAGTATCCGCCATCCATTATCCATTATAGTAAATGTGCATGGTCATGGATACTCGTGGCTACCTTATCTATTAATAAAATATTCTAAATGAATTTTGATACAACATATAAATTTACGATCACAGTGATTTAAAAGTTTTATTGTAAAGAGTGTTATTATCAATATATTTTGTTTTTTTTGCATTATGGGGGGTATGTCTTTAATAGTTAGAGGTTTTATTCAAGATGGGTGCAAAGGCCTTGTGAATGAGTGAATCAAAAGCTAACGTAGTGACGGGGACATGAAACCACCACTGTCGTGACAGTTTCTATTTAAGGCAATTGCTATGTTATCCTTGTTCTTTGTTTTTAGTGTAGATATTAATTTATCACAAGTGGTCCTTTGCCGTACATCAGATTTTTTCTTCACCCTATCCTTTTTTTTTAAGAAAAGATTACTTCTGAATATTTGAAGCTCAAATAATTAATTAAACACTTGAATTAGTGGTCAAAACCAATGCAAATCATTCAACTATTACCCATTTAAGAAAGATGAAACTCAGTGCATATGTACTATATTATACCAGTGGCAAACAGTAAGATTGACAAAAAAAAAGCCTTTTTAGTTTATAGATTACTAGAAATATCATTAAAAATTTTAATTTAATTGATTAAAAAAATAAAATAAAATTAATTTTGGTTATTTATGCTATATTATATAAGGTGCATATTAAATGTGATAAAAAATAATATGTCTAATAATTATTTTCAATAAATATTTTATTTAATTGGTTATAATTATTTCCTATAAATAATTTATTTTAAGAAAATAATTGATTATTATTTATTAAAGAATATATTATAAGATTTATTATTTGATATAAAATAAAAAATAAAACTCACTAAAAATATATATAAAAAATATAAAATTATGATATAACACATTATATTAACAGAGCATATAATAAATTGAAAGAATTTTTTCTAAAAAAAAACAACCATAAAATTAATTACATGCTCATAAAATTTAGCAAAAAGCAAAAAAAGAAAATAAAAATTATAACTGATGCTCTAAAATAATGATTAATATATTAATTATTATAATAATTACCAGTGTTCTGAGAACCGAACTGATCAGTGAACCGGTGAAGATGGGGATCCACCGAACTAGAGAGTTTGACTGGGTTCAATACGGTTAAATCGGATTTTTATATATAATATTTTTAAATATATTTATTAAATAGAATTGAAAATATAGGTTACAAAAAAAATTTGAAATCAAATAAAAAAATAAATTAGGGTTTTACAAAAAAATAAAAATTAGTAAAAAAATTTTAAAAAAATAAAATATGAATAAATTTAAAACTAAAAAAATTAATTACCATAAAATATATTATTATTTTTTATTTATTTAATATATTAGAATTTGAATTTATAAATAAAAAGATCCAAAGATTAAAAAATTAGTGACCTAATTTTTAGGAGGCCCAATTAAAAAAATCCATAATTTTTTTAAATACCTAGAAATTGAATGAATTGATTATTTACCGGTCCAGTTTAGCGGATTTTTAGTCGATTTTTGTCTAATTTTATTGATTCAGTATGATTTTTTGAGCATTCAATTTTTTAATGCAACCCGAATCAAACCACAATCTAATTTCCGGTTAAATTGGCTTGTCCGGTCCAATTTCCAGAAGTGTGATAATTACTACTGATTTCCATATTTTAAACCTATAGTCAATTTATGATATTATATTATGTATGAAAAATTAAATTAACAAAATGTAAATTGGTTGATAAGTAGTTTTTTTTTATGAAAATTTGGTTGTAAAATTATAATAATACTTTACTATTATAAATATGTTATTTACTTAACAAATATACCCATGAACTTTGAGAAAAAATCTTATGGCACTTTGAACTTTATGATACTCATAAAGTTACAAAGTTTGCTAATATTGTATCCCTCTCTATATTAATAATAACATTTTTTTGGTTTTTTTGGTATTTGTATGCAATATATTCACTTAATATGTGGTTAGTATAACCTTTAAAATAATAATTTTCATATTTTTTAACTATCTAATAAGTGTTTATGTAACACCCACTACTCAATCCTGGAGGATCAGACGATGAATGCCACATTCGGTGTCGGAGCACCGTCTTATCTTACTAAATAATTCTAAATAATTTATTAGAAGTTGCTAAGTTTTTATAAGGAGGCAAACATTTTTTTTAAAACAAAAGCTTAGGAAAATTCCTATGGAAAATCCGCAAGAGTTTCCTCTAAAAGTTAACTTGCCACACAAAGAAAACAGAAACACTTTCAATATTAATTCCTCAAAATTCCAAACTCCAAATCAATATAATAAGTCATGCAACACTTCTAATTATTCAAATCGATCAACATAGGTTCTATCATAACATGATATCATCCATTCAATGATTTAATAGCTAACAATTATTCACTTTAGATCCTATATTAACATAATATCATCAATTCAAAGAAATAATTGCTAATGATCATTCACTTGAAAGTCACATGAAGATAAAACATTAATTAATCTCAAATCTCATTAATTTACAACTCAATTTTTACAACCTCAATCTTTTTACAATATTTCTATACATGTCATAATTACATCTTAATAAATAAAGCTTCTGCTCTAATGCTACGCC
>CANUEP010165359.1:0-16808 GCA_947857235.1 Jatropha podagrica
ATCTTATTCTTCTACTCTATTATTGGTGTTCTTGCTTCTTTAAGCTTTGGGTGCCATAGAGGGGAATTTATTTAGATCTTGGATCTCTTCCAAAACTTGTCATAGAGTTCATGGAATATATTTTCATTGGGTTCCGCATCACCTTACAACCGACCACAAGCATTTACATACAAACCCATCCAAATATCAGAAAAACTCAATTATACCTATCTTCAATTCTTTGGCCTTCCTGAAAGCATGCCAATCCAACTAGAAACCCACAGCCAAATTAAGAAATGGCTACCTAAAGCAAAACCAAACCTTACACCAAAATGGCTACCTTGTACCCATCTTCAATACCCAGTCTTTTGTGAAAGCACCTCAATCCATTTAGAAACTCAAATCAATTCAGAAATGGTTACCTAATGCAAAACCAGACCTTACACCAATATACAGAAGACATGCACCCATTTGCAAACCATTTTAACCACTAGACATACTTAACTGTACTACCAGACAAACGCAGCTGTAGCCACTAGACAGACCCAGCTATACTACTAGGAAAACCCATCTCTACCCATTAGACAGACCCAGCTATACCACTAGGCAGACCGAGCTCTACCCATCAAATAGACCCAGTTGTACCTACCAGAAAGACCTAGTTGTACCTACCAGATAGACCCAGCTATAGCCACTAGACAGACCCAGATATGCCCACTAGACAGTCCCAACTGTACCTATTAGACAGAACTAGCTTTACCCATTTTTAAGATCAAATAGATCTAGCTGTATCTACCTTCAACACCTAGCCCTTCTCTAAAAGTATGTCAATCGGATTAAAGACCTAAACCAATTTCGAATTAATTACTTGAAGCAAAATCAGACCTTGCACCAGCATCTAGAAAATAGGCACCCACGTGCCAGCCATCCAATCCATCAGATAGACCTAACTATAACTGTTTCTAATATCAAACAAGCTTAGTTGTGCTGACCTTCGTGTCCAACCTTACTTTAGCCAGAATTGGACATTACACTAGAATCCAGAAGATAAGCACTCATGTGCAAACTATCCTACCTATTATACAGATCTAGCTGAACCTATCTTCAACACCTAGTCTTTTCCCAAAAACCCATAACCTAGGTCAGAAACTTAAGCCAGTTCAGAATTGGTGACCGCATTCACTACATGCACACTATTTATGTACTAACCATGTCCCTCAAGTTAATAATCAAAGTGAATCAGGAGAATCTATGCAAAAACCATAATGGACAGGGCAACTAGTGCTAAAGTCAGAAAAGTAAGGTTACCAGTGCCAACAAACTCAAAAAAATAGGGCTACCAGTGCCAACGCATAGACACAAAGAGGGCAATCAGTGCCAAAACTTCCCAAATAGGACGATTAGTGCCAAGACAATCCAATGAACATGCAGGCAGTGCAACCAAAAGCAAATACGATGATTAGCGCTAAAATCATTCACAAATAGGGCGATCAGCACCACAATAAACTCAGTAAAAGGGTGACCAACGCCACAGCAGAAGCAGGCAACACGAAAATCGATGTTAAGATCAGCTGTAAACTGGGCAACCACTACCAACACATAAAAACAGGGCGACTAGTGCAAACACACACATAAACAGGCCAATCAGTGCCAAAACTTTTATAACAGGGCGGGAAACTAATGCTAACTTAACAAAATAGCGCGACTAGTGCCTACACAATCCAACCAAATGATCAGTGCCATAACATCTAACAAATAGGGCGACCAGCGTTAATGCACACATAATAGGGCAATCAGTGTCATTAGACTAAAAATAGGGTAATCAATGCCAAGAATTTCAAAATAGGGTGATTAGTGCCAAATCACTCACAACAAGGTGATCAACTCCACAACATCCAGCAAACAGGGCCACCAGCACCAATGCATGCACAACACAACAATCGGTGCTACTAGACTAACAAATGGCAACTAGTGCCAACACATAAATAATAGGGCAATTAGTGCCGCCAAACATAAACAAGGCAACCAGCACCAAGACAGTCACAAGACAGGGTAACTAGTGCCAAAACAATCCAACAAACAAGTCAATCACTGCCACCAAATTCACAACAGGGTAATTAGTGCCAGTGAACTCACAATTAGGCGATTAATGCCAACTCAATAGAACAGGGTGATCAACACCTAAATAATCTCAAAAATCAAGTAGCTAGTAAAAGTTATAATAGGGCGACCAGGGCTAAGATACTCAAACAGAGAGATCAGTGCCAAGGCAGACCTAGCATAGGCAATCAATCAACATTCACATAGAGGCAACCAATGCAATATTCAGAAATAGGCAACTAGTGTAATATTAAGAAATAAGCATTTAGTGCAATGAACTAATCAGGCAACCAGTGCAATATTTAGAAAGAAGCATTTAGTGCAATTAACCAATCAGCCATCCAGTGCAACCAATTAGTAAATGGGTAGCTAGAATTGAGATCACAAGACTAATTTAATCCAATACATTCAAACCATCAAAAGTGTTTTCATACCAACTCTAGAAGCATTATGGCTTAAAATAGTTTTGGACTCACAATAGGGTATTCAAACCACTAACAAGGTATTCAGACTGACAATCGGGGTATTCAAGCCATCAATAAGGTATTTAGACCATCAATAGAGTATTCAGACCAACTCTAAAAGCATTCAAGCTTAAAATAGAGTTTCCAGACTCACAACAGGGTATTTAGACCATTAATAGGATATTCAAACCAACTATTGGGGTATTTGGGCCATCAACAAGGTATTCATACGATCAATATGGTATTTAGACCACCAATACAAGCATTCAGGCTTAAAATAGAGCTTTTAGACTCACAAGGTTTTTAGACCATTAATAGGGTATTCAGGCCATCAACAAGGTATTCAAACCATCAATAGACCAACTCCAAAGGCATTCAAGCTTAAAATAGAGTTTTAAAACTCACAATAAGGTATTTAGAATAACTCCATAATCATTCATGCTTAAAATTGGACTCACAACAAGGTATTCAAACCATTAATAGGATATTCATACCAAGTACCATGGTATTCAAGCCCTCAAAAAAGTATTTAGACCAACTATAAAATTTTTAGATCACAACAGGCTTTTCAGACCAACTATAGAGTTTTTATACTCATAATAGGGTTTTTAGACCAACTAATAGAATTTTCAGGCTCACATTAGGGTACTCAAACCCATCAGACTCCTCTCAAGATTGATCACAAGGTCAAAGCAGGTAACTGTCTGAAGATCAGACTCCTACCAAGACTACCCACAAGGTCAAAGGAGATAACCATCAGACAATTAGACTCTTATTAGGACTACCTATAGGGTCACAGGAGGTCACTATCAAAAGATCACACTCCCAAGAGGACTACCTATAAGGTCATATGAGGTCATCATTAGACAATTAAACTCCTGCCAGAATTACTTACAGGGTTAAAGGAGGGAACCATCAAACAATCAGACTCCTACCAGGACTACCAACAGGGTCACAGGAGGTCACCATCAGACAATTAGACTCCTACTAGTACTACCTATAGGGTTAAAGGAGGTAACCATAAGAAAATCATACTCTTGCTAGGACTACCTAAGGTCAAAGGAGGTAACCGTCAAACAATCAGACTCCCAAGATCGGTGCCGGCTAGCCCAATGGCAGCACCAATCATCCAGGTGTCAATGTTGTTAAAATTGTTGCCGAGACCCTCTGCTGGTGCCAAAAAGTGTATCTCTAGCACCATTTTTTGGCTGGCCAATGCTGACCAGGCCAACTCAGCCACTCCCTTTGCCTATAAAGGGCGCACTCCCCCCTCACACACACACACACTCAAACACCTCTTATTGCTTGATCGAGCGCTTCTCAAGCATCAACGACTCTCATACTCACTTTTGTGATTCTACTATCACAAAGTCCAATTTTGCTCATCTTCCATAGTTGAGTTAAAAGCCCGACTTGGCTCTCAAAACTCGATCTTTTCGACTTTCACTCACACTTCGACCTTCTTTAGGCCAAAACTACTAGTTAGGTGATTCATTATTAATCAAATCTAGCGATTGATTAATAATTTATCATTTAATAATATTATATAAGACTATAATTTGGGTCCTCGTGCCCTACTTTAGCTTATATTCAAAGAACGACTCGACCTTCTTAGTCGACAACTCATTGTGGAGCTTCGATCATGACGCGTCACAAGCACGAGGGTATAATATCTCAAACTCAGACTTTGTCAATTAAGCCTAGTCCATCCAGCACCTTATCATCTATTAAGCCAGGTCCATCCAGCACTATGCATGCTTTAAACTCGGTCCATCCGGCAAAAACTTAAAACTCATTTTCAAAACTAAGCCCAAATTTAGCCGTCACACCAGTAAGCCCACTCTAAGAGTGGCACCTTTAAAACCCTACCATTATGAGCAATGGTAGAACTTCATGCACCCTGATCCTCATACAAATGAGGTACAAAGGCATATATATGGATTTTAGCCTAGCTAGCGGGAAGGAAATGTGTTGCACGACCTAGAACCCCTCGATAACAAGGCTAGAGTCGGCTCCCCTCTGAAATACACACCTTTACAGTTGTTCACTTTTAACGCACTATATTCTAGATATTGACATGCATTCTAAGTATGCCAATGCATCAATCAACTGACATTCATACAAAACGATGCTTTTGATTTTCAATTAAACCCAAACTGTTGATCAACACGCAATGAAATCAAAAACCAAATTCTCAAAAACCAATGGTTTGAGTCTAGTGCATTTTATCCATTGTGGCACACTAAAGGAGTCAATCACGGGGTTTTTACCTTATATTTTCCTCGAAAACAAAAATAAAGTAAGGTGGCAATTCTAACACACCATACTCGGTCAAATCGCTCCAAAGAGCAAACCAAACATCACTTAAGCACTAAACAGAGCCATAAAATTAATAAATCGGTGTCAAATCAATTAATCAAAGCAAACTAGCCACATACAGGGCAAAACTAAAATGAACTAGCAAGGGACCGCGGCAGGGTTCTGACCAATCTCGGCTTTCCAATTTCTTCCGTGACGAACCGACCAATGGGATCACATAGTCAGACTCTGCCCAGTAAGTCTTTCCCACAGCGCTTGGGAGGGTCTTACACATTTCTATATTAAAATGAAAAGTAGAAATATTATTAATAACTAATGTTAAAATGAGACTTTTTAGAAATTCTAGTATTATTAAATTAACTATAAGTAATTATGTGCTAAAATATGAAGTAATAATGTGTGATAATATTTACTTTATATTAAACTAAAATTATGAAAATAATTAAAGGTTAATGAAAGGATGAAAATAAATAAGAGAAGCTCTATGAAATAAAGAAAAGAAAGCAAAATTATTAATGCTCTCTCTCTCCCGGACACCGACAATCCCCTCCCCTTGTCCCCATTTGTTTTTTGAACAAACACAGTGGGAGCCGATAATTTAGGGCACTAACAGCTTCTATTGATCACAAGGAACTCAATTCCAGCTTTAATTCACTTGATTTGAGCCTGGATTTGGAAAGAACATATTCCTTCCATTTCTACGATTCAATTTTTCGGCCATCTACACCATTTTCAGCAGTTTTAACGCCAAGGAAAAATGTCACTTGAATCCTCTCCATCATGAGAACATTTTTCCTTTGTCAATTTTGGCGATGGAGCCTGTATGGTGGAAGCGCCATTAATGGTGGCAGCATAGCGGTTATTGAGCTCGATTTCGACTAATCGGGTCACCAAATGCAAAAACAGAGCATGAATTTGAACTCCTCACAAAATTTTGAGTCAAGCAATAGAATTTTTATGAATTTCTAGGTTGTTTGGATTTTCCCAACTACCATGAACGGAGGCGGTTCGATCACTGGCCGGCGAGACCCAGGAGGTAGAATCCAAAACTTTGCACACTGAACCCAATTTCGAAATTTGATTTTTAATCGATATACTTTGAAATTTCTCTTGTTAATTTCACTGCTGATTGCAAATTAGAAATTACTATTATTGGATTAAAATAATGGATTTAAATGATTAAGTAAATCGTGTGAAATTGATAATGCGATTAATTATCAGTAAAATTGACAAATTATAAGAATTAGTATTTAAAAGTAACAAGAACCTGTTAAGTGTGCGAATTGAAACTAAGACAGTTATGTTATTAATGAGTTCATCAAATAGAGCATAAATATTGATATTATAATTGCGAAACATTGAAAATGGCTAATAGGAATAAAATGGTATGTCCGAAGGATGGACTATATAAATTGTATTGCAAATACAATATTTAAATTTGGGTAGCTCAAATTATAAATGAAATGCCACCAAATTATAAAAGAGAAAGAAAAGAAAACATTAATTTATAAAATAACAAATAGTGTTATGAAATAAAGAAATAAATTGATGAAAGAATAAACTTATTAAGTAATAACAAAATGTGATTTGTATTTGATTGAAATTAATGAAGTATTTGAAAATAGAATTTCAAGTAATTTTTAATGAAAAACCTTATTATATTTATTTGTTACAATAAATAAGTATACGTAAACGTATACATTTGATTTTAGAAATTTAAAATAAATACTTGTCTTAAATGTCATAAAAAAGAGTAATTACTAAATTGGTTTGAAAAGTAAAATATAATTTTTAAAAGAAAACCAAATTTAATTAAATGATTTTAATAAGTAAGCTAAGCAATTGTTTAATGAAATTTAAAGAGAAATTATTGAATTTAATTAAGAAATAAAATGTAATTTCTTGGATAAAATCAAGTTTAGTCCAATGTTTAGAAAACATGGTTCTTAAAGAAAGTTAAGTAAACAAATGATTTAAATACATATATTTAAGTAAACCTGATGATTTCTTTAGTGGATCAAAAAATAAATGAATTTATAAATATATATATATATATATATATATATATATATATATATATATAAAGAAGTATGGATTTTGAGAAATAAATGAAATTATACAAAATTAAATTAATTAGTCTTTTTAAGAATATAAATTTATGGTATTGAGGTAATAGAATACAAATATGAATTAAGAATAAGAAATTGAAGAATTTCAATATCAATAAAAAGCTAGAAACAAATTATTAAAAATGAAATTTGTAATTTGATTATAGATTGAGATAAACCACACAAATGGTTAAAGAGTCTATATGTAGAGAAGAAATGTAATAGTCCATTTTTTAGTGTCGGTAATAGTGATTTACTGGTCTGTAAATAATACTATCAGTCCGAGACTTTGTATTATTTCGGTCTGAAAAAATTACTATGCACGTCTAATATTTTAATTAATATTTTTGGAGCATGTTTGCATGATTTAGGTGGATAGAAAATATTTCACAAATATTTTTCGAGAATTTAAGTATTTAATGAATAGTATTTTTTAGTGTTATATATTAAGGAATAATTGAGGAATTATTTTTATGTAATTAATTTAATTAATTGTTGGAGTTAAATAATAATTAGAGGAGAATTATTTAATGAATATTTAGAGCCTTTAGATTAAAATACATTGACTTGATCCAAGCCCTACACTTGTCAACATATGGAGAGTTAACAACATTTGGTTTTGTTGACGTGGTCAACAAAACTTACCCAACTTCATCTTCTTCCTCTCTTCTCTCATTCTTTCCATTTTCTTTCAATTTCTTTACCTCTAAAATACACTAAACCACCAAATTTAACCAAAGTTTAGTAATTAAACTTGAAGAATTAAGCTAAAGATGTGGTATTTTTAAGTTATTTAGCACCAGTGAGTTTTATACTCATCGCGTTGATTTTTATTACGCGCAGATTAAGAGCAGTGGATGTTATATAAAGACCGGAGGCACAGCATCAGAGAAGGAACTTAATTTTGGGTAGGACTTGTATAGGATGTATATGTGGCATGTATAGAGATATTATAAGAGATTAAAGTTGTATATTTTAAGCTTGTAAATCAATGTAGTACATGATTAATCAAGAAATATCATTTTTATATGAATTCTAAGTTTATGATTATTAGTAATTGATTTTGAGAGTGGATGGCATTATAATGTGATAGTACCTAAGTTTGCCTTATGTGAATATTTAGAAGTGTTGTATATCCTGTTGTGTTGATTTGAAGTATTGGGGTTAGAGGATTATATTTGAAAGTTCTTTGTTTTCTTTGTGTGGCAAGTTAATTTTTAGGGGAGACTTTTGCAGTTTTTCTGCAGGAATTCCCTATGATATTTTATCTACTTTTTAATAAAATAATAAGTCTTAAAATTAATTACTTGCCTCCTTTTGAAAACTTAGTCACATCTAATACATGATTTAGGATTATTAAGTAAGGTAAGACGATGTTTCGGCACCGAATGTGGCGCTTATCATCAAGTCTTCCGAGATTCGATGGTGGGTGTTATATTTAGTGGTAGGGAGAGTTCCTGGCAAGCTTCTAGGATGGCAGGTTAGCTAGGGTAGTGGAATACATGATATAGGAATAAATCGGATCATATGTCGAAAAGAGGAAAACTAATCATCAGAGGCGCCTTTTGGTGGAATGGTTGGAGAGTTGGAAGAACTTTAGGGTTAACGTGCTCATTTGATAGAAATCCTAAGATGGGTGACCTCCTGGGAATTTCCCATTCCACCTAGGGGACAAAACCGTGCAGATCTTGCCTATCCAGTATGGGATAAAACCAGCTTGATCCAAAGTGGACAACTTCTCTGGTGGTTAGATTCAGGGCGTTACAAGAAATGTTAAAAGAGCTTTTCAATTCGAGTTAGTGCAATACTAGCTTCCTACTTTGATTTCAATTAAAATATATTTGATTTCACCTATAATTTCATAAAGTATTTTATGTTTTAAAAATAAAATATTAAATAAGAGTTTTATGGATTTTGAAAGAAAAGAAGTATGATTTGATATGTTATGATTTTATTTATTATATTCAAATTCTATTTATATATAAAGATAAATGTTGGTCACTTATTATTTGTTGTTTAAGAGGTGGCTATGAATGAATGTTTTTAGTAGTGTTTGTGAAATGAAATGTTGCCTAATGTCATGTTGATAATTTCATATGAATGGAATGGTTTAAAAGTTTTATAGTAGTTGATAGACACGATTATCATGTGAATATGACTTCATTTGTTGAAGTTAAAATTATGACTAATTAAATACGGATATCATTGTTAAATAATATATTATTGATATTTTATGTTAACTTTAAGAATATTAAGGAAAGAATGAGTTTTATGTGAAAGAATATGAGTAAGAAAGAAAGATAAGTTTTTGGGCTCTAATATACTTAGTGTGAATATGTTGTATGTTTTGATTTATTCTGTAAGATGAGCATACTCAATTTTGATGTCATTATGATTATGTTGGTGAATTAAGGCCATTATATATAAGTTTGGGCTCTGAATTGCCCTTATGATTATGTTGGCGAATTAAGGCCATTATGAAAAAAATTTTGAAATCTCATCTGCTTCATTTTCTCTTAAACGTATACGAGCCCTTAAGAAAAATATATTTTAAAAAAAATTAAATTAATAAGTTTACATGATATGATTTTGGTTTACTATATGTTTTTAATGTTAAGAATTTTTTATTATGGTAATAAGTGAAGTTTAATGGTATATTAATGTGGGTATTAGTATTTAAAATGAATAGTCTATTTAAGTTAAAATAAATGTCAAAGGTAATGAAAAATATGATTGCTAATGTTTTGTTTATAAATGTTTTTTATAATTATGCAAATTTCTTTTAAGAAAAATTATGTTCTTAAAATCCACATTTAAATTTATATATATAAATAGCACCACTGAATTTTATACTCCACGTGATGAGTTTCTCATGTGCAAGTTGGAGATAGAATGGACTGAGGTGATCCAGCATTCCACCATCAGAGATGGATGAGGTTTTTTTTCAGACATGTTGAGAATAAGTTTTTTTTAGAACACAGAATGTAGTATAAATGATATTTTATAGAGAGAAAAATTGGTGGTTCGGGATTGTAATTAAAGGTTAAATTTATTTTGGTGTCTAATTGATAGATTATTTCAAAATTTATTTTAAATATTTAGATTTCATTATTGAAGGTTCCGTAGAGGAATTAATATTTTAAATTCATAAATTTTTATACAAATGTAAAACTTTATATATATGAAAAATTTTATTTTTACAAGGTTTATTTTGCTATTTATTGTTTACAAAATTTATTCACTTGTGTTATAGAACAAATTTCTTATTTATTGGATTTTGAGCAAACAAATTATTAATAAAATTTTTCTCTAAAATTATTAAATCTTTACTGACATTTCTAATGTGATAGAAAAATTATATCCTTTTTTTGAACAAAATGTTTTCCAAATAAAGTACTATTTGTGCCTCTAGCACAGAATATGACATTCACTGTCTAGTCCCATAAGACTAGATAAGGATGTTGCATTTAATGGTATCAAAGTAACTAATTTAGTCGATTTCAGAAATATGTAATGTGAATTTGGTATGTGAGTGAGATTTGTCTATAGTACTATTACATGCCATATCAGTCTGAATTGAAACCTCCCTCGAATACGGATTTGGTAAATTCATAAGATTGTTATAATGTTTTTGGAATCACAGAGGTTAACAATTATGTTCCTTTTAATGATATTGTTGAATATGTATGTTTGATGAATTTTTGTTCCTTAAATGAATTGAGTTTTGTAAGATAGTATAAGAGATATTTGACTTGTCTTGAATATTATTGTTAAATTAATTAGTCTTATGATAAGACTATGTATTGGACCAGTGAGGTGTTTTATGAAATTTTCACAAGTTACAAACGTGTTTACTATGTGTTAATACTTTTATGAACAAATGATTCGTGATATGACTTATGATATGTGATTAAGATGATAAGTTGGGATTTTAGATATGCATAGAGGAAAAAGGATCTGCTTTTATGTCATGGGCAGATATAAAAGCATGATTATTTCCTTTATATAACCATTGTGCAAGCATTTAGAAAAGATATGGATTTGTAAGGTTTCCTTATATGAAAAGGAAGGAATAAGTACTTGAAAATTTTAAGATTTTGCATCTTGAAAAATTTTAAGATTTTGTATCCATAATTGCTAAGAACCCCAAAGTATATATAATGATCAACCAATATTCTTCTATAATGCTAGGGTTATGTGCAAAAGTGGTACAAGATCGAAAAGAAAAATTGAGAAAATAGATAAAATAATGGTAATGATAAAATAAGAGCACAATTATCAAAACAACTTTTATTTTTAAACATTGTTGGCTATGATTTTATGTTGTCAAATTTTAGCCTCAAAAGACTCAAACTTTACATGTCAATGACAAATGTTTTATAAAAATTGATTTGTTGACTAGCTCACTTTTAGCTACTTAAAGATTCCATCCAATGTATGCTTGTATAATATCCCTCTATTGGTTAAGCTTCACATTCTCTTTGAGTTTAAATCTCCATTGATTCTCAAATGGATTCTATTTTTTTCATCTTGAATCCTACCTTCTTTGAGGATTGTTCATTCCCATGTCTGTAATTTCTACTTCATGAGTGAACAAGAAAAAGGAAGATATAATTTAACTTCGAAGCAGTTTGTCTTCATGCTTGAAATTATTGAAAATGAATTTAAGTAAGAAACAAGCAATATGGTATTTTGATGTTTTTGATGATTAAAACAAAATCGGCATGGTCTTTTGATTGAAAATGTATTTTTTTTCATCTTCTAAAGGATTTCTTACTCCCATTTTTCATCTCTATAACATTAATCCTTTTATGAAATATATGGCATAAGTGAACCTAGTCCTAAACCTTATCTGAAAAAGTGTATGACTACATATTTGAATGTCTAACCTATGCTAATGCTAGATGGCATAGGAGGAGCTTTAATATCCAATGAGAGGGATAAAAATATGAAAATATATATAGCCTCAAGGGCATGTTTCAAACCCCGTTATAGAAAAACAAAATTTACTCACCTATGTTATAGAATAAATTTCTTATTTATTGGATTTAGAGTAAATAAATTATCAATAAAATTTTTCTCTTGAATTATTAAATCTTTCGCTGACATTTTTTATGTGACAAAAACATTACATCATTTTCTTGAACAAAATGCTTTCCAAATTATGTGAGAATTTCAATCTAAGAATTAAGTCAGTCCTATGCCTCTAGCATAGAATGTGATATTCACTGTCTAGTCCCACAAGACAGGATAGGGAGTGTTACATCTGATTTTCCCGCCAGGCTCTTCTTTTATTATAACAATCGCATCCCATGCGAGAACTTAAGCTTTTAGTGGAGTGAGAGGGCTACTACTTTAGCCAGATGGATCTAAGGTCTACCCAAGAGAAGATTGAAACAGGTAGGCACATCTAACACCTGAAATGCTATAGTCATTTTTGAGGGTCCAATAGTGACTTAAAGATCAGCACATGCAACACCTCTCTTCTAGTGTTATCATATGCTCTCATAATATGATCAAAGGGGATGAAGTAGGTGGCAATTAACTCAAGGCAACTTGCTATTTTTAGAGGGCATATGCTTAGAGCTGAGCCATTATCCACTAACACCATAAGCATTGTCTTACCCTTGCTATTCATTAGATCCCCCAGCCTAATGAGGAGGAACAGTGCCATTCTGAATGGCAATTATCAAGGTCCTAACTTCACCCAATATAGTATCCCACTGAGTGGCTATAGCATTCTTGAGAGAGTTATTTTGTTCTGCAAGCATAATCTGGATATGGTTTTCTTAATCCCGGAGCATTTCCTCCATCATACATTTCAAATCATTATGTGCAGCCATAATTATTCTCTGGAATAAATAGACAAAAGGAGGTATCAATAGTCAACTTTTGGTCAGGCTTAAAAGCATGCATTATTTAACCTTTCGAGTTTAGGCATTTGGTAGGTGCTCAATGTTTGAGGCTAAGGTATATCTAGTATTGTTTGGGTCAATGTTTGAGGGTAAGGTATATCTAGTATTGTTTGGGTCAATGTTTGGGGCTAGGTTGATAAGTGGTGATGCTCAAGTCAGTGTCTGAGGCTTAGGTCGGGGCATTGCCCCTAGTTTAGGTGCTTGAGTCAGGCTTAAGGCCTGGAAAATTGGGTACTGCTCAGATTAGTATTTAAGGCTTTTGGGATATGTGTTTATGTAATGTTCATATCGATATTTGGGTAGTTGGTGCATTTTTTAGGCTTTGGGTGTGTTTTAATCAGGTATATCTACTCGGATAAGGATTTGTGTTTAGATTAACCACTGATTCTTTTTTTTAGGATGACCATCGGTTGGTGATTTATAGGTTGACCACCACTGGTTGATGTTTAGGTTTGACCACTTATTGGTGTTTTTTAGATTGACCATTGGTTAGTGTTTTTATGGATTTCTTGGCCCATGACATGTGATGCTTGAATTCATGAATATCATGCCAAAAATGGTTTCATCATTTTAGGTGCATATAATCCTGGAGATCAGTTCTAGAGTCATTATATGCTTTTAGTGGAATGTCGGGCCCATCGGTTAGTTTCTCATGGAATGATGGGAACTCCTTACAGTTCCTTCTATTGATTATGGCTTAGTTAGTGCTTAAGTAGTCAAATTGGCTCTTTGGATGCTTTGACAGTTATGTGTTGTATTCAGAGTCTCCATCTTAATTTACTTTTATTTTTAAGGAAAATATAAAGTAAAAACCCCGTGTTTGACTCCATTTTAATATGCCTTTTAAGATAAAAGCACTAGCCTTGAATCATTGGGTTCAGGGACTAGATTTTCAACTTCTCGTATGAATCAATAGTTTGGAATTAATCGCGTAATCAAAATATTGGCTTTGCATGAATGATAGAATATCAGTGTATGAGCATACTTATAATGTATGACAATATCATAAATACAGAGCATTAGAAGCATAAATGAATAAATAGTATAATCAGAGGGAGCTTGACTCTAATCTCATTTATCGAGGATTCTAGGTCATGTGACACATTCCCCTAGATCCATACTAGTCAGTTTGGTCAGGAGCCTGCAACCTAGGTTAATATCCTAAATATGCCTTTATATGAGGATCAAGACACGCGAAGTTCTACCATCGATTAGGATGGTAGGATTTTGCCATTCTTAGAATGGTTTAAAGGGTGCCGAACGAACTAGGCTTGAGTGTCGAATGGACCAGCATGCATTGGATGGCGGATGGATCGGATTTGACAAGTATTAAGGTGCTAGACAAATCGGACTTAATAGTTATAAAATGTTGGATGGATCAAGCTTAATTAACAAAGTTTGAGTTTAGGCTTTATACCTTAGATCGTGAGCTTTGAAGGTCAAAAGAACAAGGACCCAATTTCAATCTTTTATATTATAGAAATTAGGGCCATGGAGGACCAAAGTGTATGTGAAATTTGAAATAATCGACTTGTAAGAACCAAGTCAAATTTTGCCTCAATTAAGGAAAAGAGCAAACTCAAACTATATTACCATAAAAACATTTACATACGGGAGAGAGATAGTCGTTGAAGCTTGAAAAGCACTCGATCAACCAATAAGAGGTGTCTGAAAAATGAGGGGTTATGTTGTATTTATAGGGTTGGATTGCCCTTGGGAGGTAACGGTAAGCTCTTCGTCGATACTAGTGACTTGAGCGTTGGTATTTGTTGTTTTGGCAGGCTTGCCACTACCATTTGGGAGGTGGCTAGTACTGGCAGTAAGCTAGCCAGTACTGTCTAGGCAAAATTACTCAGCTACCTTTTTGGCCTGTTTTCAAGGTTTTCTGGCTTTCGAAAGTCTATTCGAGACACGAACGACATCTGATCGAATTGATTCTCATATCATTCAAACCGTAGTGAAATGTTTAGGACCTAGTGCTGAAATCATCCTAAAAAATGGTAAAACTATAAGTCTTATTAATATGAAAAAATAAAAAATATATTTTTCCAAGCTTTCTCTCTCTTACTTTACTCTTTCTTTCTGTTTTTCTTTCTCTAAAATCTAATAGTATTCTTACCTCTACTTGGTAGAGAATGTTCGCTATGCAAAGTTTTTGGAGAAATAAAAGAATCTAAGAACAAAAAACTGGACAAAACTTAGTTTCATCTATAGAAATTTCTTATAATGTTTTATAGTTATATATATATATATATATATATATATATATATATTGGATTTGCTCTTGTCCTTTTTAGTTCTACCTAGCTCTAGTTTGAGGGTTCCAACGGGGTGAGTGGTCCCGGTAGTAAGACCTAGAGAGGCAGTAAAACCGTTGGTCAACTTACCATTACAAGAGTAGCACTCGAGCTAAGTATTGCTAAGAAACCATGAGTATCCTCAATAGAAATCTCTCCTTCTCTTCTGACTCCTCTACCTCTAGTAGAAACGAAAAGAAAATAGTGAATAGTGAAGAAATTATTGTTGAAGATTTTGAAAAAAGAATTGATGATTGGAAAATACCCAAAGTGCAAAAAGAGAGAATATACCAACAAGAAGGGTTTAATATCTTTAAAATAGACTACACCATTAAAACTGAAGAAAGAGATATTCAAATCCTCAATCCTTTTGAAACCATAAAACTCCTCTCTAAAGAGTCTCTTAATAGGCATAAAGAAAAGAAGTATAAGTACATTCATATAGGTCTCATCCAAGTAGGCATCAAACCCTTAACCGAAGAAGGCTTGAATACCTCCATCCTTTCTATTTTGAGAGATGCAAGATTTTCTGATTTTGAAGATTCCCTTCTTAGTTCTATAGAGTCAAGTTTTTGCAATGGTCCAATCTCCTTTGATTACTATCCAAATCTTACAATCTCTTTGAGGGATCAAAACATTCTTGATTGTTTAGTTTTACAAATCAAAACTCATAATTATAAAATGCTTCCTGATTCTATTTCCATTGCATTGATTTTCAGAATTCATTATAAAACCATGATGACAGCATTCGCATCTAATACTTTAGTTCACTGTAAAAAAGGAGAAACCTTGCTCTTACAGACAGATTTCTCAAAAGCAAACACTGTGATCCTAAGATCCATCAAATGGAAAGATATTGATCTCCCAAAAGAATGGACCCTAGAAGGAATCACCAAGCCCACCATCGAGCCAATTCCAAGCCTAAACACCATTTTCAAACAAATTACCGAGTATCCTGACGGAAAGATTAGTTTATCTTTTGATAGAAGGTCTATAAGCTCTGATGAAACTGATACTACTGACAGGGCCTCAAAATTAACTTCAGTCATTTACGCCCTGTACCATGGTCCATAACCATCCAGACACTCAGTCTTAACTCCTCCAGTATTCTACCCCACATATCTACCTCTGCAACCACATAGACACTCCATTTTAGAGATTCACCAAACCCAACCATCAGACATAGCTGAAGGACTCGAAACCAACCTCCAAACGGTGAACTACCAAAATACCATTCCTAGACCAGTCTATAACATTCCACTAGAAAGACCTCAATCTTCTCCTCCTTCTCCTACCTTTTCTGCAGTAGCTAATAATATCGATGCTGAACTCAATGTTTTAATGAAAGATTTTGAGATTAATAAAAGATATTTGCATAATGATTTTTATTCATCACAAAATGCATTGAAAAGAGTTTGGTTTTTAAAAAATCTTCTTGAATAAAGGCATCAAATTCGAGAAAAATATTATGATTTCATAAAGCAGAATCTTGTCAACATATTATTTTTCGAATGGTTTGAAATTTATGCATCTAAGAACAACATTGAATACCCTTTCAAGTCCATTCAAGTCAATTCCACCCCTAGGACAACCACTAAGGTCACTTCAGATGGTCAAATAGAATAC